>JAXGGA010007005.1:0-65591 GCA_038373865.1 Uloborus plumipes
ACGTCGATGAGCAAGAGAAAGGTCTTTTAATAGTGTCCCTTAACCAGAGGCAAAAATGAAGGTCCCGATTCAAGGGGAATGGGACCAGGTAAAGGGACCCTTAAACCAAACTGTCCGTTAAAAAGGGTATTAGAGTAAATAGCAAATATTTTTAAACAGTTCTTAAATATCGTCAAGTAAAGACGAACTGCACGTCGATAAGCCATATTATGCGAAACACGTGCTGAGAGTAACTTCCCTGATAGCACAGTGACCAAAATGTGACGCTTTTGTGACCCTCACGCGCGTCACAAGCGCAGTCGCAACCAAGTCACCGCAACTTACGAATGTCCGACCGCGGTGACGTCACAATGCGACTTTACTGTGACGGCGCATGACGACCAAATTGCAACCGAGGTCACCTAGTGACGGTTTGGCGACCTCACATCGCAGTCACAGCGACCGATGTGACCAGTCAGTGACCAGTGTGTGAAGTTGCGGCGGCGTCACAATGCGACTTCACAGTGACGGCGCCCGACGACCCGTCATAAAATATTTTTTTTTAATTTTGAAAAGATAAAAGAGTCTTTTACTGACATCAGAAATCACTGATATAAGAACCTGGATTGAATCAACATACTTTCCGCCAACCGTTACGCTGCGAAACCCATTGTCCCACGCCTGGAATCGAACCCGGGTCGTCTGGATGCAAGCCAAGAATTCTAACCACTATACTAGACGAGAGTTACAAGAGGAAACTCAAAAAGTAAAGAGCTGCTGAAGGTCACATTGTGGTCACAAAGTGAGTCACATCCACGTCGATGTGACAGTTTTAAGTCACAATGCGACTTTACCACGACGTCAGAGAAAAGTCCCACTTGCGTCTTCAGGCGTTGCTACTGAAATGCTTTTGTGACCCTCGCATGCGTCACAAGTGAAGTCGCAACCAAGTTACTTACGAATGTCAGCAACGGCGACTTCACAATGCGACTTTACAGTGACAACGCCTGACGACCCAATTGCAACCTAGGTCTCCCAGTGACGGTTTAGCGACCTCACATCACAGTCACAGCGACCGATGCGACCAGTCAGTGACGTACGCGTGAAGTCGCGGCAGCATCACAGTGCGACTTCACAGTGACGGCACCTGAGGACTTTTCCGCCTTGTGACTTCTCCGCGAGCTGAAACTCGTAAGTTGCTGCCACATCTTTGCTACTTCGCTTGTGAGGTATCACAAAAGCGTCTTATTTTGGTCACTGTGCAATTCGTAGTCACATCCCCGTTTGTTGCGACTTTTTTAAACCGCAATAATGCTTTGAAGAATTTCATTTAAAAGTCACAAATAAGGCGCAAAACCAGCACTAAGTGACATCGACTGCCTTTGTGCTACCAGGCGTCGTCACTGCAACATCACACTTGTGATGTCGCCGCGAATTTTCATTCGTAAGTTGCAGCCACCTCTTTGGGACTTTACTTGTGACGTACCCGAGTCACAATGTGACTTTTGTGCGTCGTCACAATTGAGTCACGGTGTGATTGTGACGCTTGTGACTCGCAGTGACGTCACTGTGACTTATCCGTGACACATTGTGCTCTTAGGGTTGTATTTTCTTTCTTCTATATAAAAAAAATCATTATTCAGAGCAAAAAAATAACACTTTTCTGGGGATTCGTGTAATGAATTTTAAGTCTAATTCTAACAGGCAAAAAATGAGTATTCAGAAAAATATGATTTATTAACAGGGGAGTCAGATATCAAAAGATCTTTGTTGAGCTTCAAGTAGAGTCATTATGAAGACCTTTGCAGCATTATTCTTGCTCTCATTAAGAAAGTGCACGATCCAAGAAAATTCAAAGCAAGGCGATCCACTCTAATTAAAATTTAAATGACGAAAAATAACATTTTTACTGCCTAATGAGGATTGCAAGTAGCGTATAAGAAAGGATGTATTTCTTACAAGCAATACTTAATAAAACACATTCATTAAAATTAAGGGTATAATGGATTTCAAATATCTAAAAAGGAAATTAATGCCTCTGAAAAATTCTACTTTAATTATATTCGTTTTTGTTAAAAGAAACATATAAGTGAAATGAATTTAATGAGGTAAAAATTAATTTAAAGGTAATAGGTAATCTTGTGAATACGAAAAGGAGTTTTTCTCAAGTTCAATCTTTTAATGAAGCCCTCCTCCCCAACCCAACGTTTTTTGACAACTGAGAAAACAAATTTAAAATAATTACACCATAATAAATACACTAGGTGGCCAAAAGTATCCGGACACTTTCAAAAATTTACATTCTTACATATAGCTCGAGAAATAAGTGATCAATTGTTCTTTAACTTTAGTCATACAAAATATAGACTTCACCGAACATTTCCAAGTTGAAATTAAATTACCCTTGCATTTGGGGGACGACAATAAGGGGGTTGAAAGAAAAACCGCTTTTTGACCATAACTCTTCGAAAATAGCTCGGAATAAGCTATCAATTTCAGTAATTAATTAGCATACTATGTATAATTACTGTACAAATTTTTATGAACGTACCACTCTTACTTCTGAAGATATGAAACATTTTTGAAAAAACGGCAATTTTATTTGAAGGGTTTTTGCTCATAACACGCAGAGTTTTTGATCAAACTTTATCACAACTTCAGGAAAGATGACAAAATACAAGAGAAACAACATACTAAAGCGGTAAATAAAAATATTAAAAATTCGATGAGATATGAACGTTAAAAGGAAATAATTTTTCACGGCGCATGCGCGAACGACAGAAATTTATAACTACAAAAATATTGTAGCCTGATTTATACTGCATCTTATAAAAAAAGTTCCAGTTGAATATCATGAAAAATGAAAAAGATATCAGCGATCTAGTGAGCTGTATTTCATTCATTTCGCAGACAATACATAAATAGTGAGGGGTTGTCCACAAATAGTGTGGTGACAATCGATCATTTTTTTTCAATGTTAAATTGTATACAGTTTGAAAATTTATATTCGGCATAGAAGTCACATTTCGTCTGTTCGGCCAAAAAGACCTTATACGTACGTTTCCAAAAGTATCCAGACACCCTCTGAAACGTTGGTTTTGAAAGACGACGCAATAACCTTTAATTTAAAAATAGCTCTTTGTGGACAGACCCTCACTATTTATGTATTGTCTGCGAAATGAATGAAATACAGCTCACTAGATCGCTGATATCTTTTTCATTTTTCATGATATTCAACTGGAACTTTTTTTATAAGATGGAGTATAAATCAGGCTACAATATTTTTGTAGTTATAAATTTCTGTCGTTCGCGCATGCGCCGTGAAAAATTATTTCCTTTTAACGTTCATATCTCATCGAATTTTTAATATTTTTATTTACCGCTTTAGTATGTTCTTTCTCCTGTATTTTGTCATCTTTCCTGAAGTTGTGATAAGGTTTGATCAAAAACTCTGCGTGTTATGAGCAAAAACCCTTCAAATAAAATTGCCGTTTTTTCAAAAATGTTTCATATCTTCAGAAGTAAGAGTGGTACGTTCATAAAAATTTGTACAGTAATTATACATAGTATGCTAATTAATTACTGAAATTGATAGCTTATTCCGAGCTATTTTCGAAGAGTTATGGTCAAAAAGCGGTTTTTCTTTCAACCCCCCTTGTTGTCGTCCCCCAAATGCAAGGGTAATTTAATTTCAACTTGGAAATGTTCGGTGAAGCCTATATTTTGTATGACTAAAGTTAAAGAACAATTGATCACTTATTTCTCGAGCTATATGTAAAAATGTGAATTTTTGAAAGTGTCCGGATACTTTTGGCCACCTAGTGTATTAGTTTTGTAGCACTATATACATCCAATTATAAATTAGAGCGTTTCATTTTGAATTACTGGCAAATTACGCTAGTTTAATTACGAATAGTTGAAATTGTCATTACATTAACAAATACATAGTATAAAATGTTTTAAGGGTGTGGTTGCAAACATTTAATCAGCGACATTTTTGATAATAATTTTAGAGTGTTGAAAATAACCTTTGGAGTTTAAAAGAGGAAAGAGCGACAAAATAAAATTGTATAACAGGCAGAAAATCGAGAAATATTACATAACTGTATATAAAGTGGTTTACTAACATACAAATGTACTTACTAACATACAAACTAACTTATTATTTACTAATTGTGGAAAAAATAAGTAAGTTAAATAAGACAACGGTGGCTATGGTTAAGTTTTAACGATGCTTCATAATTTTGTCATTAGGTACTTTTTCCTGAATTTTCTTACGTTAAATTCTGCACCATAGTGCTCCAGAGGAGGCCCATGTATTGAAATCGCTCTCAAAATGCGAAAAAAATATCAGCACTTTTTTCCGAAAAGTAACTTAAAGCTCAATCAAACGAAATAATTAAACTAAAGGAAATTACAAAGGAAAAAAAAACATTAAACACTTTGTCGATCCTGTGCTCTCATGAGTTCGCATGTGCTAGAAATTTTCAAAAAAATAAAACAGACAGTGTGCAATAAGAATTTAAAAGAAAAAACGCCTTTGTGCACAAAATTAAATTGAAAATAACGACATTTTATTTCACAAAACTTGCAGATTTTTCCATACCTATGTTTTGACATTATAAGGAACGTCGTGCTCAATGCAAAGTAAGTGAGCTTATGGTTGCTTTTGTCGGATGTTCTGTGTGTGTGTGTGTGAATCCGTAAGGAAGGGTTACTGACTTTTATAGGAAACCTTCATGATTTTTTTCCAGACATGTTACTGGCAGAAATTAGGCACATCGGCTGCCCATTATTTTCTACGAAAGTTTCAAGTGTTTTTACAGTGTATATAATGTTAAAAAATAACAAAATACAGTGAAGCACTAGAAGTTTTATTACTCCAATTATTAATAAAGAATCGGCTGTATAGCGTGGTGGTAAGGCGTTGGTTTTCCACTCCTTGGACCCGGGTTCTGACTTCGACTAAGTATTTTACACTCGATTTCATTAAACTTTTAAAACTCTACTTGCATACAATCAGCATCAAGATTGTCCTTTAGAGAACAGACTGACTTATCCGACATTCTGGTTCGGAGACAGCTTTGGATATCCTTCAATTAAGGCCATTTTCATACCGCAATTGTTTTAATCCAGAGTTTACAAAGTATCTTCGTTATATACGCAAAAATAGTCAAACATTAATGAGGCAGCACATCTTAAGCTCATACACCAATTTTTCTTCAATTCCACTTGAGTGCTCCTCATACCAGTTCCATGCTTCGTCTTTTTGGACCAAAATGTCGGATGTGTAAATTCTACTTTTATAGGGGATTTACAACTCTTAGGTTTTCTTTTCATTAATATAGATTCATGACTATTTTTAGATCCGTTTCTTAGGCCATGATTTATAAAAGATTCAATTAAAAAAAAGTCTGGTTAATGGACCTTGTACTCTATATAATGCAGCTTCTATCATCTTTGCGTGCTATTTATATCATTTCGTCCTATTTCATTTCACACCGAGTATTCCAGAAAATGGAAAATTGAGCCCATTTGAGTTTACTTTAATGCAAACAATATTTTTACAAGGCAGATCCGAATCCTGTGACGCCTCATTTTTCTTTTCTTCTTTCTTGGAATGAATTCAAAACGCGACCGGGTCTAAATCCCTGGGCTCTTCTTTACCAGACATTCCTGGAGATATTCAAATCCTTTATTTCTTCGCCTAGACGCATACGTGAGACACATTTCAACACAGCGGCTTTCGCTTCAACTATCGTGCGTCTGTCTTTTTTTTTTTTTTTTACTTGAGTATAAAACATATATTTATTAATTCAAAAAATATGAAACGAAAGAAAGTTTCTGGAAAAAGCAAGATGCTTTGAAATTTTTGAAAAAAATTAAAATGAATAAAAAAATAAATAAATAAAAAACATATTCACAATCAGGGCCTGATTACTGTAAAATCTAGGGAAGTCTCAGACGCTTCTCTTCAAAATTTTCTGGGGCACAAAAATGACTTTAAAACGTTGATCAAACTTTCCACTTTCTGCTATTATATTTCTTGTTCCTCTAGAAAAATTGTCAAAACAAGAGAAGAAACTGATTTTGTAACTGAATGTCATTCAGGTTTAAAAATTTCTCAAATTTTTCTCCAGCAAAGTTATAATTCAATAACTGACTGCAGAATTGCAATGGGAATATATGTTAATTATACATTTAAAAAAAAAGTGTGTTAGTGAGCGAGGAGAGAGAAAAAAAAAATTGAATCTCAATTTATGCTGCGACTCTTTTGGCAATAAAATGTGTTGCATCAGAGAGAGAGATAGAGTGAGACTGACCTTCCACAAACTTCAGAGGCCCTGTTCAAAATTGGTTTTTGATTTTTTAAATGTTATAAATTAAAACAAAAAGGTATTTAAAAAAATATGCACATAATGAATTCAGTCTGCTGCAATTTTTTAGTTTAATATTTGCTATGTTCGATGTTATTTGATATTGCCCAGATATATTTGCATAAAAAAATCTCCATGGGCCGTTGCGCCACTTAGTTTGGTTTTTTAATATTTTAACTAAGCCGAAGTTCAAATAAATTGGCAAAAAAGCTCCTAGTTAAAATGAAGAAGTGTTATTAAAACACAGTACATAAATGCCGTTTTTTTATTGTTTTTACCTTTCATTTTAATAAAACATGTGAGTTATAGGGGTCAGGGGGGAGGTCAATTGCCACCCCCCTGACTTTGAGAAATCAATGTATTTACATATAAGTGGGCGTATTTTTTTAAGGTTTTCCGATGAAACTGCATTGTGTTTGGACCCTTTGACCCCCCCTCCCGGGAAAAAACTTGAAATTACGGCCCTGCCCCACACACACTCAAACTTGTCAAAGCGTAACATTGTTTAAGGACAGTCCCATGTAGATTTCCATTTTTGATGAAAAAACAAAGGTAGGGGGCAAAAATACTAATTTTGGGAATTTCAAGTCCCTCAAGTCTAGGTCAAAGCATCTAAAATAAAAGTTCCTTTCGATTTGATCGATATAATATTACAAAATGACACAAGATATGGGAAAATAAAAGAAAAATATTCCACTTTCAAACCGAAATCATGATCAATATCCTGAAGAATACGCAGTGAAGAGAACAAAATTGATATTTTCTTAAACACAAAGAAAAAAAATATTTTTTCATCCAAACTATTCCTTTCTGCACTGTTTTCTAACATATATATTTTTGTAATGAAAAAAATTCTTACAAATGTCTCCAAGAGACCCAACGAATGTTTCCAATTACAATTTACAGCAGTAGTGTTGAAATATTTTTATATAGAACTTTAAAATAATGATATGAAACTTTTTAGTGAAGTGAAGACATTTCCAAAAATTAAGTTAAATTTCAAAGTTAATTCGAGAATAGTACAGAGAAAATTTCAAATGGTCAGTTTTTGTAATAAATAGTTTTTTGAGTAAAAGCGATGTCAATGCATTTTATGTATAAGCTCCTATTACATATAAAACAAAAAATATTTTACGCATTACATCTTTCTAAATTAAAACTCGCCCGACGTTGTAACTTTTGTATGAAAATCAACACTGCTTAAATGAGCGTTATTGTACTATAGGTAACACACTTTTGCGATCTACTATGAACGTTTTTAAACAGACAGACAGACCCCAAATCTCAAAACTCTGCATTACAATTTTTATTTTTTCGAATTTTTATTTCATTATTTTATTTATTTTTGATTTTGTTTTTGAACTTTGCGATAATTTAAAGATGCATTAAGTCACTTGTTATGCTTTTTTCACCTTTCTTTTATTTTAATTCTAAAATAGGCTAAAAAGGGTTCCCTGGGAAAAGGGGAGGGGGGTTGAGAACAGTCACCTCAGTGGCTCTTGGCCCTTGCACGCGCTTTGTCCATAGAGATACATTGTACAACCGTATAGTTAGTTCCTTTGCTGTAAGTATCAAGTTTAAACATTTGGTAGCGTTAAAAAAGTATGTTTTATCCAGTAACCTCAGGTACAAGTAAGCATTTTAAACTTGCATGCGTAATATAATAACTTACTATCAGGTGAATAAAATTGAAAAAGAATGAATAAAACGGAAATGCGAGATTTATCAATTTACTGATGCTTTAAATAGTTTTGTCTAGAACCACGATTATAAGGATGAATGTTTCGCTCCTTAATTTTGGACATTTTTAGGAAAATATGTTTCAAAATGTGTTTTTTGTAAGTTAAAAAAGAGAGTAAAAGCTTCAGAAATACGCATATTAGGAGACGCCTTAAATACTCGTACTGTCTACTATGCGTGCCTTTTCTTGTTCATTTACTCACAGTGGCGTAACCTATATAATTTGACTTCTCATTATTTCTATAAATACCTGTTGTGTAATTTAAATTTCATACTTTTGTTATCATTAAAAGTTACATACATTGGACATGTAAGTTGTGCTAGTATATAATGAGCTTAAACCATGATTTTTACGCTAACCAAACTAGCTTTCCTTTAAACTTGCAACCAATGAACACATTTGTCGGGACAAGAATTTCCAAATCGTTCAAAATTTTTCTTAAAGAATGTACTTCCTTGGCTGTTACGATGGTTGGAGCAACCCCGCCATTTGTGTGTGTGGGGGGGGGGGGGTTAAGGGGTCAATTATAATTTTCCGATTTGGTAATCGAATGTATATACATGCAAGTAGGAGTGGTTTTTTAACTAGTTCAATTTTTAGAGCATCTACTCTTTGGTTCCTCCCCCCCCCTCGGAGAAAATTTTAAATGCAAGGTAGATATCTGGACTAGAAAAATAAAATATTTTCATGTTCTTTTATTTTTTCATACTGTTGCTAAAGTTAAGAATTTGTTTGGAAAAGACAGGTTTATTAAGAACATAGTATGTTACAACGTTAGTAGGGGAAGACCGCCTATATTGGACCCCCTAAGAACAGGAGGCCTGTGTCGCTCAATGAGAAGCAAAACAAAAATACAAAATAGGACATCGTAAGCTAAATTTAATCAGGAACCGCCCTGTGAGCTTATATTTTCTAAAAATATGAAAATTATTTTTTAAAAAATTATGTTATAAAAAGTTGCAAAAGTCCAAATTAGGAATATATGCGCCTAAAATGAACCATGCGCTTCCTAAATTGGACCGTACCAGGAAATCATAGAATAATTTATATTTGAACTATACAGCTTTTTTCCAGGATTTGCAATAGAATTTCTTTTGCTTCGGCCTCACTTAGGCAGTGTTGATAAACTCGCCAATGGCATTTCATACACTTAATCCTGTTTTGTACTTCATCTCTATGACAAATATTGCAATAATAATTGTTTTGTGTAGTTTCTTGCTGCTTCTTGTATGACTTTTTCTGCTCTATGCCTCTTTTATACGGCGTTAAAATGATTCCTGAGACAGCCTTGCTTTCTGTTCCATGTATCACATGCTCGATTGAAATATGTAGACAAACTAAATAAAGACCACATCGACGTACATGATGTGCTTAAAGAGAAAGCATTATTATATCGTTCTCGTTAGCCAAGTTTATTGTATCAATGTTCTTTATGTAAGTGCTGTGCCTATCTGTTAATAGGAGGACAATCTTTTTACATTGCTAGACTTAACAGTTTTAATGAAAGGTTGTATCAATTGTGTGAATTATCGTTTGTGATCCAACATTTTTTTTAACAGGCATATTGCTCACCAGGGAAGCTTTTACGATAAGTTCATTGATGGAACGTAATCTTTTGAAAATAAGCATGGGGAGCTCGCAATTCTGTTGCACTCATGCAGCAAATAACCAGTGTGTTTCTACCACATTCACCACTCATTACTGATGCAACCTGATGTTGAACTCTATACGTCAAAATATTTTGGAACTTTTGGACAGTGAAAAGACCAGCTTCATCTACATTGAACATTTTAGTAGCGTTTAAATTGTTTCCAAAGTATCGAAAAATGTCATATTTTTCTCTCGGTAAAAAGCGTAAATGTTATTTAAGTTAATTACTATGTTTAACAACCTGAAACTGCAGTTTAATGGACGAAGAGAAAAGAAAAAACATACATTTTAAAAAGTTGCAGCTTCTGCTTGATAAAAATGTGCTTCATAAAAAAGTTTAAATGAATATCGTGAATAGATGTTAAAATATGCTTAAAATAATTTTAATTACGCTATTAAATAAAACAAGTCACTTATTTTATGTTACGATTCATACAAAATCTTGTTTAAAATCATATTCTTAAATTGGACCACTGGTCCAATATAGGAAAATTTTTTCGGTCCAATAAAGGAAAACACGCCATTTTTTAGTCTTCAGCTTAGTGCTCTGTCAAAAACTATCACAATCGCGCATGTAAATACATAGATGTAATCCTTATTAAACATAGATTATAATACTATAACAGCATTTTACCGCAATTCACAAGTTTTTGAGTTATCTTTCTAGAAACAAGTCCTCAAAATAAGATTTCACACGTTTTCAACACAAATCAAGCCGTAACTCACGCTAAACAGTTCGAAGACTGGTGAAACTTCATGCACATTGATTTTATTCCTAAAACTTTGTGTTTCTACTGTTAAAGTGTAGCACAGATCTCTGTACTAGATTTTAAGCCCAAGGTCCAATTTAAGCAGTGGTCCAATATAGGCGGTCTTCCCCTATTAAATGACTGAAATTATTCTATTTTTTAATTATCAGTGATGGTTTTGGAATATTTTACTGTATTATCAATTGTAAAAAAAAATGGCTGCTAAATAGACTTAAAAAAATTATACGTAACGAGTAGTTGCTGAATATTAAGTAAAACCACAAAATTAGAGTAACATGAACAAAGGCGAAAACAAACAAATACTTTTAAAAAAATGAGCCCTTTCAAGCTAAAAATTCTGTTATTCCGAGAAAATGTTATTCTACTGCAACATAAAAGTCTCTTATTTTTGTCAATTGATTCATCTTTTTCTCAATTTCTTCTTATATTTCAAGAGAAAAGAAGTGAGAACTCATCTTTTAGAATTGGTCCATTTCCGAAAACATGTTTCTCTGAAATCCAGCCAAAGGAAAGGATGCACTGAAGCCATATATAAAGAGAATCTGCATTTTTATTGCTGTTTTAGAATGAAAAGTGTTTTGGGGTAGAATAAAATATTTGAGAAACTTTGAAACAACCTGAGAAGCGAATTAAAAATTCCATCGTTTTAATTCTCAAAACCTGCAGAGTATGCACATATACGTGTTATGGCGTTAAAAGGAACGACTTTTCAAAGTATGTGAGCTTATAGACGATAAGATATCAGACACAAGACTTATTTTTTTCCGGATATTTTTTCATCCATAAGCGTACTTACTTTACATTAAAAAAGGTGTTCCTTGTAACGTAAAACAAGTGCATGCAGTAATCTGCTAGTTTTGTGCCTTAAAAATGTTATTTTTCATTTTGTTCCCCTGTTTTACTTTATTTCGTAACCTGAGAAGCATTTATTGTAGTCCGAGACCTTTGATCTGAAGTTTTCTTTTTCTTTACTTTGCGATTTACTTGGTCTTTTTTTTTGCATTATTACTAAATATTTTAGGTTTTTTAATACTAAGCTAATTAAAATTGTTTTTGACTAAAAGAAACTGCAAAATTATAACAAAATATGCGAAATAGGAAAAAAATTAAAGATTCACCCTATCGTCTGAAATTTCGATAAAAAATTCAAACATTTTCTTGTAGACATATAATAATAATGTAAACACTTATTGGCAAACTGGGTTAGCTTACCTTTACTAGTTTTTAAGAAAAAAAAAACTTTTGAAGTTTAATCATATTTTATTTTTTAAAAAATTGTAGATCTCACTATAATGAAACTAGTATTAAAAAATACAATACATTTTTCATTTCATTTCACACCTCCAGGGTCCCCCGTACCTACCACAGCTTCGTGGTTTAAAGGGATAGGGCCCTGAAGGGCGCTCTGTTCTTAATTTTGAACCAGAACCTAGGGTCGAGCAAACCCTAGGCCCAGCACCCCCAGAGGTATCGTTTCACTTGGAGGACTTTGTGACCACGACATTTTTAACGCCTCCCAGCCACCAGTAATCAAGGCGGTGGATCTTTGATCGGCTGGGATCGAACCCGGGTCCCTCCGGACACGAGTCCGATGCCTTACCGATCGGGCCACCACGGCCCCTACATTACATTTTTCATTTAAGGTAATGCCAAATTAACTTTGTAATACTTATATGAAACAATGTACGAAGTTTTAGGTTGAATGCTCAAACATTTAGAGGCAACGCTAAATACACTGGCGGAAAAAAAAAATCCCAACACCAAGAAAAAACTACTGTAGAGTAATGAAATTTGGGTAATACAATTGTCTAGTTAACATGTTTAATTGATTAAATGTACAAGATCACTGGCTAATTTAAGCTCAAGAAAATGCTGTGCAAATGTGAAATTATGTTAATTTAAAAGAGGGTGAAACCCCAAGAATTTTGAAGGCAAGTCTGCAAGCGTACATGCATTGTGTCATACAGGTGCCGAATATCACTTTGTGGTTACTTTTGTGGTTTAGAAGTGCCATGCTTGTTGCACGTATTGTGTCAATACTAGGACCGTCATCGCTGACTGTGGCTGATGCTCGAGGTGCCGTCCAATGATATCCCACACGTTATCAATTGGAGACAGACCTGGTGATTTTGCAGGTCATGGTAACATGTCAGCACTCTGTAGAGCACATTGCGTTACAGCAGCAATGTGAGGGCGAGCGTTATCCTGTTGGAAAACTCCCCCTTAAATGCTAATCATGAAGGGCTGTACTACTGGTTAAATTACCAGACTGACGACAAATTTTCAGTCAGTGAGTTTGGGATAACCACAAGAGTGCCTCTGATGTCGCAGAAAATTGCTCCAGAGACCATGACTCCAGGTGTGGGTCCCGTGTGTCTAGGCCAGGGGTGGCCAACCTTTTCAGGGAGAGTGCTACTATCTGGAGAGAAAAAGCTCAGTGTGCCGCATTGTATTTTCCAACAAACTGAACATTTTTAAAAAGTTAAAAATAGGTTTTTTGTCGACTATATAATTCTTCTCAAAAAAACATTTTTTTTCTCGTAAATCTGAGTAATTGAAATTAAAATGATAGTAAAGATAAAAGAAGTCTGAACTTAAGAGTTATCGTTAAACACTTTTATACGTTCTGTCAGTTGGGTTATGCTTAAAATAGAAACAAATAACATGAAACATTCTATTCTAAAAATTAAGCAGTCTGTACTCAATATGGTTTATGAGTCTGTATCTTTTTTACCAAGTCTTTAATTTCAGGATTAGTTCTGGAGAATCCTAAGAAGTTGAAGTATTTTAAGTGCTACCAAATAATGTTCAACGGTATTTAAATTTTTACGCATTCATGGCCAAAAATATTTGTTTAGCAATGTATTTTGAACCAAATCTATGACAGCACAGGCGGCTAAAGTTGTAGGAATGACGGATGGAAGGTCCAAAACCAAAAGGTCCACATTGTCTTGCAGAGAAATAGACAAAGAATTTGAAAATTTCAGTATTTATTTTTATCCTCTTGAAAATCATGAAGCCTATCACTGAATGAAAACTTAAAATAGGTGTAAAATTTTCGCCATATATCATTGGAAAATTATTAATTTTGGGTTGCTACTTTCAGTATTAATTTTAATTGTTTTATTCCTTTTTTCCCAAAATAGAGAGAAAGAAACTGAAGTTTCATTATAAAAAAATGTAAATGGTCTGTACTGGTTTAGGAAACTTTTTTTCTGTTCTTTCTTAAATTTGAATTAATTTAACGTCGGATAATAAGGGATAAAATAGCTGAACTCAATTGCTTTTCTTCATTCCTAAGTAGCAAGTCCTCATTGCTTTCCTTCCAGAAATTTAAAAAACACACTCCCTAAAATTCTGAAATCTTATGACTATTTTTCCTTCGGATAGCAATCGCATGTTTCAATGAAGAAGTACCTTGTCATACTCTTCTCTTTCTCCTAGGAAATGTTCACAAAACATTCAGAGCTCTAATTCGTAGTTTGTTAATACAGTGAACTCTACAAGGTCACCAACAGAGGAAGAGTCTTATTCCTTGGCAAAGAGTTTGTGACAGATAATTTAATGTCACTTTTGAAGCGTTTTCAACAAATAATTTCAAGTAATGTAAGAAAAACAATTTTAGCGTCTTCATTTGTACAAACATACCGAATTTTGTCCAATCTGGTTTTTTTAATTTTAGTTGCAGAGTTAACTTTTTTTTTTTTTTAATTTCATCACCCGTAGCTAAAACTATTGCAGATCAAGAATCCATTCTGCAGCATCGAAAGTTTCATTTGTGTTAAGAACAAATATGCTTTCTAAAGCATTGTCTGTAGTGTCACAGCTTTCGTTGGATGTCCGCAGCTAACGCTAAGTACTTTGCAATATTGCATTTCAGACAATTTGTAAGCCAGCCTCCTAACACTTAATCGTCAGAATATCATTTTATTTATCAGTTTAAGGGTTTCAGTTTTATCAATATTTTTGAGATCGACACCTTTTCCTCAATTTTGGAATTTTTTCAAAAAGTCTTCGCGTGCCACTGTTCCTGCTCGACCGTGCCACATTGTGGCACGCGTGCCTCGGGTTGGCCACCGCTGGTCTAGGCCGCTGGGATGCAGGCGGTCCTCTGGCTTCCTTCTGACCAATATACAGCCACCACTGGCACTAAGGCAGAATGTGTTTTCATCAAAAATTACAACAGATCTCCACTCCGACCTCCAGTGAGCTCTGTCTTGGCACCACTGCCGTCAGAAACGGCAATGGTTTGCAGTCAGTGGAATACCGGCTACAGGCTGCCTGGCTCAGAGCTGTCCTTGAAGTAAACAGTTTCTTGCCGTCCCTTGGGTCACGATGGTACCAACTGCAGCTCGAATGTCAGCCGCAGATGCAGCACGATGCGCCACAGCCGTACGCAAGATTCGGCGATCTTCCTGCTCAGTCGTGCCACGTGGCAGCTCGGAACTCGATCTTCTTGAGGTAGTACCGTTCCTTGATCATAGCTTCCAATAATCATGTGTGGTGGAAACATTTCTCCCCAAGTCTTTCTGCAATAACGCGAAATGAAAATCCACCTTCTGGTAGCCAAATTGTCCGATCTCGCTCAAACTCGGTGAGCTGTTGATAATGGCTTCTTCGTCTTCTTAAAGGCATTCCTGGCTAACATGAACGCAATTCGTCAACTTTCATGGAAAAATAATACTCACGAGCTTCACAACACGCTTTTAAAACAAGCCTTATTTGCATGTTCTGAGTGACGTCAGCTGCGCCACACTTATGCGCGGAGAGCGAAATTTCAATCGATATCATCTTTCAGTTGTATAAACACGCCTACCAAATTTCGTTTATCTAACACAAGTCTTTCTTGGTGTTGGGATTTTTTTTCCGCCAGTGTATTTAGCATTTCGTGTTTCTCATATTTTGCTATAATTTTTCGTGTTTTTTTTTTTTTTTTTTTTTTTTTTTAAATAATTTTCCTTTATTTTTTAGTCCAAAATGTTTCTAATTAGCTAAAGGTTACAAAAACAGTCAAATATACAATAATAATGCTAATGAAAGCCCAAGTAAACTTTAAAATAAGAAAACGAAAACTGTATATCAAAGGTTCCGTGTCCCATTAAATTTGATAAAATTAGAATTGTAATCTATAGCGCTCCAGACTATCAGTACAAATCTGAAAACGTACATATTTTTTTTGGAAAAGAAATGTATCTGGGAGGAAAAATTTAAAACATTCATACTTGAACTGTCTAATAAACATTTTTAGTCAGTGAGATTGAATTACCTCTATCTGAAAATGACCCTCCAATTAATCCCACCAAACAAAAGATTGCTACAAAATTTCTCATTAAGTAATTGAATCGCAGACGGGGAGCAAATCAATCACTCCTACCCACTGAAACAAGATTACAAAACGAGATTCTTGTTACAGAGCGATTAGTTTCTATTAAAAAAAATCTAAATCAAAATCATAATCATTGTCGGCCGAAATAGAATAATTCGATTAATAACTTTTGAAAAACTTTAAAACCTCTATGTTTAAGAAAAACAGTTTTTAAAACTACTGTCAAAGGAATCAGTGAGTGCATAAACAACGTAAGTCCAGAACTTACGAAACCAGAGAGAAAAAACGTCTCAACTCTAGGATTGTTTCTACGGTCAACGTTCAAATAATAGGCTCCGTATCTTTCAAATTAGTAACCGGACTGACTTGATTTCGGACCTCAACACGCATCTTGCCTAATACAGCTTGTTTCCACAAAAAAAGAATTTACGAATGTTTGTGACTGATGTTGTTTTTGCACTCACCGATTCAAATATAACAAACATGTTTTGATTTTTCAGATTTTCTTCAATATCAAAATCGTAAGATATGTTTCACAAGATCAGACAGGATTTTTTAAAAAGCGCTTGGTATTCAAGAAGAATATTCTAATGCGATGTAAGTTCTAAGCATTTGAAGGGTCAGGGGGGAAAAACCACGGTAGTCCACTTTTTGTTGAATTTAAACTGATGCTACCACCTGTTAGAAAAATAAGTGTAATTTCGTTTAGTATATGCAATATTCGTGAAAAAACACTGTAGTCCATGTATTATTGTCATTTTAGAACAAGTATACTGGGGAAGTTTATGAGTTCGTAAAGTTTAAATTTCGTTTTTCTCAAAATGAATCAAATGTGACTACCGTGGTTTTTCCCTGACCCTTCATTTTGTAACCTAAAAAATACTTTTTGCAGCAAAAGTTCTACATGCTTTAGTATTGATCAAAATAGCAGGTTCCGGTTTTTAAAGCCCAGTTTTGTACGTTTCCTTTTCCAAAACTATCAATTTATAACATTATTACTGTGACTTTACTTTCCCATTGATTTTATTTACCCCAAGTAACTGTATTTAAATCCTAATTGGTGAGTTCATTGTCATCGAATTCGTAATCTTTTGTATTTAAGTTTAAGCATTTGCATGGCATATTCGTCAAAGAACGTCAATCATTCAATCGAGATTCTGCCATAGTACACGCCTTACCTATGCCGCCGTGATACGCAACATCAATTCTAAAATATTAATTTTTTTTTTCTTAAATCCGTTGGACGTTATAAAATTTTTTGACTCTTATTTGTCAGATTGCAAAATTTGCATTTTGGTGTTTTGCAATCTATCATACGTTATTCTATGTCTAAATTCGATTGTTACTCTGAATGTATATACAGAGTGTAATATAGAAAAAAGAATAATCTGAAATTGAAGTTCTTCGAAACTGAAATTTTACTGTTTTTCGTAGGAAACGTTATTTATCCAAAAGATACTACATTCTAGTTTTTGTTTGATACTGCCAATTCTTTTGTTTCCATTATTCCGTCAAACATTGCTTCGGGGACTGAAAGTCAAATCATTTTCCTAGAATTGACCGATTTCCGCAAACACTTTTTCATGAATGTGAAGTTAAAATTGTAGTACTTCATGTAAAGTGAACACTGTAGCGGTGTTTGAAACAAAATTTATATTTATGTTTCCTTACAGAAAATGATTTTTAAAATGAAATTTTTAAAAGATAAAAAATATCTGTATATTTTGTATTATTAAACTATTCCTAATAATCTATTTCTTACATATTTATGCAGCAATACACTTTTCATACAGCAGAGTTTTATGTATTTCATATTTTTCACCTTACTAAAAGCAATACAGTATAGAACCTTTTATCCGGGAACCAAAATACCGGGAAACCAGAAAACCGGCAAAATTTTGTCGATTTTTCCGCCACTTTTTAAAATACGCATTTTCGGCAATTTCTAAAAAATGAGGAGCTTTTTTTTTTTTCCTTTGAAATACCTAAATGAATATGAACGGTTTCTTCATAAATACCATATAAGTGGCATATAGCTCAGAAATTTTTAATATTGTAATTTCTATAAGCACTTCTGGGTCGTTTTCTCATCAGATTTTAAGATGCATTACTATTTGTTATAGTAACTTGGGTTTTGTAAACAATTGGCAAATATCGCTTCGTAGCCATTCAGAAAACCGGGAAATGCAGTTATCCGGGATAGCTGTGGTCCCAAACATCCCGGATAATTGGTTCTCTACTGTATCAGCAAATGAAAGCTTTAAAATGTAAATTCTTAAAATTCATAGAAAAGTTATGATGGTGTTCCTCGTTTTAAATATTAACAAAATGTCATATAGTTATAAAGCAGAAAAATAAAATTTCTTCTAGAAATATATTAATTGATTAACATTTTTTTGTACATAAATAATTTATAGAAACATAAACCTGCTATAATAATATAATAAATAAAATGATAGGCATTTCAGGAAATAGTTTTTTATCTGACCATCAATGTCGAAAGTTCTCTATATCTCATTAAATGGTTCTATGTAAACGCACCAATGTTCTAATCTACTGGTGTCCCTTTGAATTGCCTCTTCTTTTTCATCCGAATATTATTGTCTTATATCTAAAACTCAATAATTAATTGTTTTTGCTCGGAACATTTATGACTGAGACTTAAAAGTACTTAGAAAAAATGTTGTGTAGTTACCGTACATTTACTTGCTAAACATTTATTATGGACCGCGTTTGCGAAAACAAAATACTAGATTTTTTTAAAATACTTTATATCCACTAGTTTTATTTTTCTTAGTTTCGTAAACAATACTTAATTTTTTCAGAGAAAGTTATGAAAATTTCAGTTATGAAAATTCGAAGGACTCGTAACAATACTTATGGTCATTTTAAAGTGACATTAAAAAAAAAAAAAACATTTGTGGAAAACCTTAAGTAATGTACAGGTTTTTATTGTGATTTCTTTTGATAAATAAAATTCTCTATAATTTGGAATTGCGCTTTAGATAAATTGTGTGTGAATTACATTGAAAACCTACTTAAAATTTAAACCATAAAGCTGCATTACAGATCGAAACAATTTATTAAGCAGCAGAATGCGCACCTATTTAAAATGTCTGAACACTACGAAGGAAAGAACAAGGCATAAAATATTGAAATTGCAACTTCACGAGCTTGTCGATATACTTTTCCGTTGCAACGATATCAATCCCATTATTTTCTTGTAAAAGAAGTTCTTCGTGTTTCTTCCCAAAATTCTCAGTGCCAAGGGGACTAAAGAATTGGCCTTAACAATCGATCTCTCTTCTTTTCAGAAGAAATTCTCTGAGGGGTGGAAAAAGAATTCGAAAAATAAAATCCGAGCACTCTCGACATCAGGAAATCAAGTAGTTATTTCGAGTCATAGATATCGAGTCCCTCGAGTTTAAAAAAAATGCTCCTATTTCAATGATGCCTTACCAGGTTTCGTTTTTAACCGCTACGGGGCAAGCAGAAAAATCATTTTTGAGTGAGACTGATTTTAGTGTACATAGATTTCGTCATTTGGAGAGAGTTGAACCTACGGGTAGTATTTTGTTTGCCATGACACAAAATCGTGCACTACGTGTTATTTGTGGTTATGTAAAATAAAATGTTTGAAGGTAGGAATTGATCCATTGAAAAAGTATCGCAAATAGAATGATACTCTTAATCTCTTGGGGGATTTACTCAAATGCTTTTTTTTATCCATTGAATTTTCAATTGAAGTTGTTTGCTCAGTTCAGAATTAAACTCAACGTATATGCTTTTGTAACTTTTTGCAAAATGTCAAAATGTATTAAACTGTTGCAGCTATTTGAAATACATTTAAAAAAAACTATGTTTTGCTATTTTTACAATTAATTTCATATAAAGATGTCCGTTAATAGAAATATCTATAGTATAATAAATCACACTTCTTTCTATATTTTAAGGGTGATTTAAGGTAAAAAGGGGAACACCATAGTAAAAGCAATTATTTTAGAACTTTTTAACAGTTTTACTGTTTTAAAAATGTATTTATGTGCATAATAAAGTGTGCCATTACAAATAAAAGATTTTGCATCAACGTAACCAATGCACATTTATTACAAGAAGGTGCACACACGTATTTCGAGGTTACAACAAACCTTTTTTCCGTGAAGAAAAACGTAAACTTTTGGGTGCAAAATCTTCCAACAGAAGTCAGTGGAGTTGATGGCTTTAATTGGAATGTTTTTTCGGGTGTCTTGACACCTAAAACTTCTCATTTATCCGTATTGAAGTCCCAAAAACATGTGTCACCCACTTTTTGAGACATTTGTGCTTTGTTTTTTTTGCTTTGAAATGGTTTCTTGTCATTACTTTTTTTATGAAGAACTTATGCTACTTAAAAGGAAAAAAACTCCTTGCTAAATACATATATTTTCTCAAAAACAATCTATTACTTTTTAACAAGTTAACTGAGAGCTCGCCTAAAATGCCTACCAAGTTTGCATGGTTTTAATAAGAAGAAAATTACTACTTGTACTGTTACCAGGAAAACATGAATAATGAACTAAATACGATAGTTTTTATACTTTTTGGACCATTCATTTTGAAAACTCTTAATAGAAGAATGTTGAAGCAAATGTATTTTTTTCTCAAACCTCTGTTGATTCAGTTACTTATAAAACTTTTTATAAAGTCTGGAAAATTAGGAGAGGAAAAGTTTGGAAATTATTAGTTATTTATATTGTTTTTTCTTCCACACAATAAAAAATTTCTTTTTGCATTTTTTGTGGTAGGGTGTGGTTTTACTTAACAAATAAGCCTCTCCAACCATTACTCATAAACAAACCACAAACCTAACTTTGAACCCTCCTGCTATATTAACTCCTATCCAGTTACATTAATATCAATTCTCCCAAGTGGTTATCACTCTTAATCTGTTCACCCACCCTATTAAACGGTCTGCCGCGAAAAAATCATGACACTGGATTTTTAATCCAGCTGACTTTCATCCCTATATTAACGGTCGAGCTACTTCTACCCACGCTTAAGCAGTCACCCGTTGCTCAAGATTGAATTATGAAAGAAAGTATACTAAACTCGTATGGGCGGACTATTTGTAATGTTTCATTCATAAGTTTATGTTGTGTTTGCCACAGCGTATCACGTATTTTAAGTTGATTAAAGTGGTGGAAATATTTAGCACTTGGTAATAGATTACGCTTAATGGTTGAGACACCGTTTAAGGATGGGAAAAACAGCTTTGGCGAAGCAGAACGTTTTAATGAGGACATTTATCTTGCATATCATGTCAAGATTTTTTTTTTTTTTCAATAATCGTGATTGTGAAGTTAACGGAACTTGAGAGTCTTTGTTTTATGACTTCTAATCATCGACTTGATTAGCATTTACTTTCATTTTAACATCCTACAAGTTGTGATAAGTATCGTGACATAAAGCTCCTGCTGTGGGTTGGATGGCCTAAACATGACCGGAATTTAAAAGATCGTGTTTTAAATTTACTACGCAAAAAAGAAAAATAATAATAATAATAAAATAGAGTGACTTATTATTTTACTTGCATTGAGTACCTGACTTAAGTTTTAGATAGACATATTCTTTTGTTTTTCTTCAGAAACAAACATTAATTATGCTGAATTCAAGTGTGCTAAACAACAGTATACCTGTAAATTTGTGCATTTAAACGTTGGATTTAAACTCTACAGCTTTCGCACAAAGGTATTTATTTTCTTCATTGAGTCCTTACTTAAGTTTTAATATAAACTGATAAATACACAGTCCAGTCACATTAATGTGACCACCACGTACTTTCGACGTCGACGTCAAATTACCAATCACAAAAAGCACTTGTTAGCACAATGCAGTTGAGGGTGTGCAAAGGGTGTGTGAGGGCTTTGGAAAACATTTCTATCGCTGGAGGCACGATGAATTTCTGCAAGTACGCATCTGTCTTTGCGGACCATGTCCACCCCTATATGTGCAATGTTTTTTCTCAGGATGATGGCATCTACCAGCAGGACAATACGAAGTGCCATACAGCTGCCAGTGTACGTGCGTGCTTCAAAGAGCACCAGAATGAGTTTACCATTCTTTCCTGGCCAGCAAACTATCCTGATTCAGACAGAATCGAGAATATGTAGGACCATCTCGATCGGGTTATTCGCTCCATGGATCCTCATCCGCGTAATCTAGCCCAGCTGGACACAGCATTGGAGTCGGCATGGCTCAAACTACCAGTGAACACCTTCAGGGCCCTAAATAAATCTCTTCCTGCAAGTCTCGCAGCAGTCTGCTCTGCGAAAGGTGGTTTTTCAGGCTTTTGACAGGTGGTCACATTAATGTGACGACTCTGTAGTTCCAACAAAGCAAGAATAGTACGTCAAAAAAAGACATAAATGAAACAAAATCTCAAGATAAACAATCAATTTTCGATATCAATGTTACTTTTACTTTTTTCTTTCTTTCTTTCTTTTTTTTTTTTTTTAATTTTTGAGTTATTTTCATAAAGTAATTTAAACAATGGTCAAGCGTGGATATCGGTTGACTATGTGCACCATAGAATTTTTTCCTTAAAAATTCCGAGCTGACTCACTTTCTTTCGAATATTAATCTTTTCTCCCTACAGCAATCATTCTGCTTGTGATGTATTTCTTAGTTTTTTTGTATTTTCTTTCCTAACTCCCCGCCCCTCACCCTTCATCTTGCACAACATTAGGGTGTAGTTGTGTACCTTGGTTTCATACAGGCCTAACGGCAGCAGAATTTTTATTCTTTCTGAAATAAGTCTCTACTGCCCTTCTTGTTTTCCCAGTTGAAGTTAAACTCAAAATTAGTTAATGTTTCTCACGCTTATGATATCATTATCATAATTCTCAAATTATTCCATTAAAAGCATGTCACGAAACATTAATTCTGTTTAACATGACACAAAACTGCTCAGTACATTTCAAATAAATTCAAAGATTATAAAAACGTTCTCAATAAATTGAAAAATGTGTCGATTAACATCACGAAGTGTGTCAACATCAAGTACAGCTTTATTTACCTTTTCTTCATCCAAAGTCAATCGCACGAAATGACAGTTTCCCCTTTTGTAAACACTCACCCCTGCATCGCAGAAGAAGAAATGGAACCATGCTCTCTAAATCAATTCTAAATCTGACGATTCGAATATTTCTGTCCCCCCCCCCTCTCTCACGTCGTGTGATGTACTCTTTCCAAACGATTGCCCATTTACTGGAGCGCGCAGAAAGAAGTCATTCCTGTGTTTGTCAAAAGCAGGGGGGATTATCGACTTATCTGTTGTCGCATTTCGTGCTTGATTGAGTTAAGAGGGTGTTAAAAGATTTTCGCTTGCCATTTTCGATTTTTTCAGAGACGGAAGGTGATATAAAACTTGTAAAGATACTTTTGAACATTTGTTAGCTTGCTAATTTTCATGTACTCAGGAGTGTTTACAAAAATGATGTTTTTCTCAAAGCGTATGGAATCTATCTTGGTAATGCAAAGGTTATTCTTGGCATTTCCTTTTCTTTACTGGTTTTGATTGTTTAATTAATGTTACGAAGAACTCATGCTTGCACATTATTACATGCAGAAAATTAGGTAAATAATACTGAATGAAAGCAAGCAAGATTTCTTTAAGAAAGAATTTTTTAACACAATGAATGGCTGTTTGTTCAACCACAGAGGATTTTAAACAGAAATTATCGATATAAATATTGCAAAAATATTGTTTTCTTTGTTTTTTGTTTTGTTTATTTATTTTTTTCATTTGCTTAAATAGTTTTATACTATGTTTACTCTAATAGAGTTATGAGCCAATATTTAGAAAAGTGCCAATTTGAAGTTGGAGTTTTCTGAAAAAAAAATTTTTTTGCAGAAAAAAACTAATGTTGGATTTTAAGTCTAAATTGGGTCTAAATGCAAGAAAATAAAAGGGGGGAGGTGAAGGAAGTTATTTCCCCCCTCCTTAGATTACTCACTTTTAAGCCGTTACAGATCTGATGAATGTTACAGATCTGATGTTAATATGAGTTACATATTTGAGTTTATGCTTTCAGTCTTCGTTAACATCTCTAAATATGATATCATTTCCTTGCATTTTTAACATAGAATTAAGATAATTATATTAATATATATATATATTAGGCTAAAAAGTCAAATTTCATTATAAAAAAGCATTTCTTGGAAATAAAAATGAGCGATAAGGTTTTTAGATAAAATAAATTATGAGCTTACCAAATCCAAGCTAATAAAACATTTGTTTTGTTTTGAAACAACACACAACTCTGCGGCTTGCTTTTCTTTAATTAGTTGCAGGAAATTTAATTTCTTGATAAGAAATTCAAATTTAGCATGCTAGTTATTATCCAGTTATTTAGCGAAGTTATGAGAAATTGAAGCACCAAAAAAATAAATAGATAAATAAATAAATAAAATAACAATTAATTGACTTAATTTCTGCAGTTTCAATTTTTCTTATTTTACTAACTTCTATTGTTAGGTCATACAAACCACAAATGAAGCAATTGTACTAAAACTCATTGCTTTTCATTTTTTAAGAACAAAAATATTCAATATATATGGCTAAAACCTATGATTTTTGCTTTTTATAATTCTGAAACGTGTGAGTTAGTTCTGTAACATATTCGCTGTTTTTCAATGTTAGCGCTCTGACTGTTACCGATCTGACAAACTGACAAAGTTTTTTTTTTATTTCCCAGTCAATCGCACTAAACCAAAATCAAACACGTGGTTTTTTCACTTGTAATAAAGGATTATACTTATATATAAAATAATTTTTAAAATAATAAAAACTGCGCATTTTAGAGCGTGTTACCGACCTGATGACTCAAATGACACACATTTTATAAAATCACTTTAAAAAACCTTACTTACAATTTAAGATGCAGAAATGCAAATTTTTAATTACGATTCGATAAAACATCCCACCAGGTACTCAGTATCACGTGGTATAGGTGCAGGAAATGATTTTGGGAGCCTAAACATAGATCGGAAGTTATTGTTACCACCCTGACGGCGGAATTTGGGACACGCTTATTTCGCATCGGCTAGAAAATCAGAAATCGATTAAAATAAAAATGAAGTAAAATATTAACAAAGGGGTAAAAATAGAATCGTTTTTTGTGCAAGTGCGTTTTTTTTTTTTTGGGAAGTTAGAAAGTGCGCATGACCTGTTTGCATGCTAAGCTTTGCTACTGGGGACACGTTACCGATCTGGTTTTTGATGTATAAAAACAATATTTTCTGAAGAATTTTTTTTTTCTGATGTTATTAGATGAAATAAAAGCAGAACCTTATCTTCTTTCTGGGGAAAATTAATTTTTTAACTAGTTATTGAAATACTAGTAAAAATTCACTTGGGACTCAAATTGGCACTTTTCTAAATATTAGCTCTTATACTAACTCTACAACTCATTTTCTTCTTCTTTTTAAAAATCTCCTGGATCTAACAGGGCAAGATTCAGTCCAACAAATCATTCACTCTCAAAAAGTCAATGACAAGATCCGGTCTTTCTCTTTGATCTTCGGTAGACAGACCAAAGCAAGCAACAATATGATCTGGGTATGCATGCGTTGTGGTACATTTTTTTTCAGGGGACAAAGTCCTTATATCCACAGGAATATTTGAGGGACATGATGTGCCTGTCTTCTGTGGAATCGTGTGATAGCTGCTTTGTATTGCCTGTTGATATCAATTGACGGACATCCTCCAGGATTATCGCTCTTGTACCAACTGTGGCTCGGTGGATTGATCCAATTGTTCTTGGTCTTAAGCGAGAAATTGAGACGATCTCCGAAGATGTAAGGTACCTAGAGGGTGCCGTAACTTCGGTTGTCCCACCATACTCAAAGCTGTCTCCAATTTCAGTACCTAAGGTGTCTATTTGGGAGGGAATCCATTTTAGATGAATGTTATGTGGTTGGGAAAGGGTTTTGAATTTTTTAAGAATGCTCGTGCCAGTAAAGTCTCTCACTTTTTGTTCTATGGTACTTTTACTGTCAGGAATATTCCAGTTTTCATTTTGGGAAGTTAGAGTCTTAATTGTGTCAAGTCCTTCATCTATAGTAATAAATTTAATACGAAATGGCGCATAAATCAGGATTTTGTTGCGTTTTTACTTCCTTTTACGTAGTAAAAGAAGTATTGTGATCGCGAAAAAAAAAAAAATCACTCAAATTTGAGTCTAAATTTTGATTTTTCTCACCCCCGAATGAATGTTCAGTAGTTTTTTCGACCTGTCAGCACGTGCATATGTACCTACCAACATATAAGCCGCCGAAAAATCCTTTTCAACTACCCCCGAGTTAATTACGACGAGTTTTCTCGTGACGTCTGTATGTACGTGTGTGCGGATGTATGTATGTATGTGGGTCGTTTAACTCAAAAACTATATGCCGTAGAAGCTTCTAGCTTGGTATGTAGGCTCTGAGGATGGTCTAGTTGTGCACCTCCCCTTGTGGTTGCATTCGAATGTTCCCAAGGGGGTGTTTTACCCCTTTTTTGGGGTAAATCAGTGTTAATTTCAATGCAGACTCAAGTGATATGAATTGGGGCGACCACTTGGCGATATGTCGCCAAGCTTTTGGTCGCCAAGTCTTTGACGCCAACTTGGCTGCATATCGCCAAGTTGGCGACAAATTTGACAAAAAAATTATTTTTTGAATTTGGGTTCAACTTGGCGCTATTGGCGATATTTTGCGAAAAATTCGCTGAATGATCTTAAAATCAGCAATATTAGAAAATTAACCATTGTAAAATATTTTTTGCATTGTTTCGTGGCAGATTAGGGGAGTAAATATTTGAATTCTTTTTTTAACACTTAAGGCAACTACTATGAAATTTACACGTAAAAGGAAGTAGTGTGGGGTCCATACCAGATTTTTTAATAAAATGTACTGTTTCCCTAGAAAGGAATATTGTCTCCCTTTGTAAGTCATTGTCTCCTTTAGTAGTCATTTGCATGCATCAGGGCATTTAAATTCAGAGGTCTCCAAAAAAAGTGTGATAAAAATATAAAAACTTTATTAAGCATTGCTTATGCAATTAGTATGCAAAAAAGAAAGCAATTACTTTCATTTTGGTACCTTTTAAAGTCCTTTATAATATCTACTTTGCACAAAAGAAAATAAAAAGAAGAAAGCAAAACTGAACAATTCACTTCATGTACATTTTACTACGACGTAAAATCCGTGACTTTTTTTGCTCAACTAAAAATGTTGCTTCGCGTTTTACTTTTACGCATACATGATTTAATTTTTTATGCATTATATTTCATGTAATTTCTATACAAGCGTGAAAGCAGCTAAAATTAACAAATTTACTGTTCTTGCGTTCTAATTAAAATTCTGTTAGTTTTCCAAGTGGACGGAAACTTGTTACTTAACGGTGTGTTACTTAAAGTTTGGTCTGTGTATTTTTAGTGAGCTCAAAATAAACTTTTACTTTCAGTCCATTAAAAATAAATCTCCCCCCCCCCCCTTTTTAAGAAGTATTGGTTTACAGAAAATTTGCTTGCGTGAATTTGTATGCATCAATTCATTTACATTTTTATGGAATTAGTATGCAAAACGAAATCATTTTCTTACATTTTTCTATATACCAAAGTCCGTTATTACCTACTTTACACGAAGGAACTTAAGTTTATTCGAGTCGGAAACTCTATTTCCCTACATTATTATTTACCGCACGAAGCTTCAAAACCTTTTTTCATAGATTGGATTAAAAAAAATAAAAGTCCCAAATGTCATAAAAAATGTGAGGCTACTAAGTTTATTTTTTCATCACTTTCTACAAGCTTTATTCTCAAATCACGAACAGCTACAGAGGAGTGGGCCTCACTCCTACATACCTCTTCTTCTTTCTATTCTTTTCTTCTTTTTTCTCACTTTTGAGTGGATGTCAAGATTAATATTTCTCCCAGCTCTAAGGCGGTGGAAATAAGAAGAAGGAAAATCTCAGCCACAAGCAACGTGCAATATTTCACCAAAAATTCAACAGAAAATATAATTCCAGGCGTCATTTTCGATGACACAAATGCAGGATACTCAGGAGGGGCTGTAGGAAAACTTTGATAAAATACGTGATTTCACCTTAGTTTATCAAATAAACAGCTGAGAGAAAAAGTGCCGCCGTGAAATAAAAGCCATTCACACTTCAAAAAAAAAAAAAACATGTTGTTTTCACGGTTTAACACAGCTAATTGTATAATAACAAATTTTAAAAATTGCTAATTTAACAATAATAAACTGTAAAATTGGTAATTTTACAATAATAAACTAAAAGTGCTGCTTTGCAATGATAA
This sequence comes from Uloborus plumipes, assembly GCA_038373865.1. Lineage (NCBI taxonomy): Eukaryota > Metazoa > Arthropoda > Arachnida > Araneae > Uloboridae > Uloborus > Uloborus plumipes. The sequence goes on from JAXGGA010007005.1 coordinate 28,182, forward strand.
ACTAAAAGTGCTGCTTTGCAATGATAAACTAAAAGTGCTGCTTTGCAATGATAAACTAAAATTGCTAGTTTAACAGTTACTGTGCATTTTGCAGTTTTAAACTAGAACCTCTGCTACCAGTATTGTACTGTTGTTTTTGCAAATAAAGCAGCTAATTTTTATTAAGTCCAATTATCCATGAGTTGGGCAGAGTTAACACGCAGAGTGGAAACAATAAGATTTTTAATGATACATTAGGAGAGAACAGAAACGTTACAACACATACACAAAGAGACGCAGCAACACAACAAACATAACCTTCTACAAGGAAGTTCGGCCATCGTCTGAAACATTGTCCCTGTAGGTGGCGCTGGATCCATATGAGATAAACCACTATACGTAAGAGGGGTGAACAGAGGTGCGAGAGGCATTGTTTCTCCAACACGCCCCCTCAATGACAATCGCACATCCATTTTACATATTTATCTCTTTAATACCAATTAATTCACAACATTTTTTATGCTTTGCATTTGACAATGCTTTTGTTAAAATGTCTGCACACATGTTTTCAGTTGGAACAAAATTTAACTCGATAGTACCATTTTTTACTGTTTCTCTAACAAAATGATGTCGCACATCAATATGTTTAGTGCGTTTATGAAAAATAGGATTTTTCGCCAGTTTAATTGCACCCATATTATCAGTACAAATTCGAACTTTTTCAATTTTTAGATCCAGCAATTCACTTAACAACTTACTTAAATAGATAGATTCTTTTGTTCCATCTGAAAGAGCCATATACTCAGCCTCAGTCGAAGAAAGTGCGACGGTAGATTGCTTGTGACTGTCCCAGCTAATACAACCCTCACTAAAAATAAAACAATATCCTGTAAATGATTTTCTATCTATTGGACAGTTCGCCCAATCTGCATCCGTGTAACCTACCAAAGGTTCGTCACATTTACGAAAGACAAGTCCATGATTAATGGTTTTCTTCAAATATCTTAACACACGTTTCCCAGCATTCCAATGAGTTCCGTTATAGCAATTCAAAAATTGACTTAAATAACTCACAGCATGTGCGATATCTGGCCTAGTAGAAGTCGCCAAATACATTAATCCCCCGATTAATTCTCAATAAGGAAAATTTTCATCGCACTTCTCAGCTTTTTCCAAACGAATGCTTACATCCATGGGACATGCTACGGTTTTAGCTTCAGCCATTCCAAACCGATTTAAGAGTTCGTTGATATAAATTGACTGATTTAACGCAATTGTACCATTCTCTTGCATAAAATTTATCCCTAAACAATATTTTGCCAAACCAACATACTTAATTTCTAATTTCTGTTTAAGATAATTATGAAATTTCTTATACATATTTACATCCTGAGACACAAGCAATATATCGTCCACATAAACCAAAATCAATGTTAACAAATTATTTGAATTCTTCATATAATACATACAAGGATCTGATTCGGTTGCTTTTGCACCAAAATTATTTAAAATTTCATTAAATTTAAAATTCCAGCAACGACCAGATTGCTTTAGACCATACAAAGACTTTTTCAAAAGAAATACTTTATTATCCAATTTTAAGGATTTTATCATTTTTTCTGCCCTTAAATAAATATCACTACCTTGCTTTTCAGTTTTAATGATATGTCTTAACGCATCAGTAAAATGATCCGGGCTTTCCATAAAAATCTCTTCCTCTAAATCACCATTTAAGTACGCTGTGGTCACATCGAACTGGTGAATCTTCAAATTCAACTTAGCTGCAATGGCAGCAAAAATTCTTAGAGAATTTTGCCTTGCAACGGGAGAATATACTTCTTCAAAATCCACCCCGGGCTTCTGATTGAATCCTTTTGCGACCATTCGTACCTTTTGTTTCAATATAGATCCATCATGATTTAATTTATTAGTTAGAACAAATCTACTACCGATGCAATTTTTACCTTTAGGTCTGTTTACAACGATAAATGTATCATTTTTCAAAATACTTTTTACCTCATCAGCCATAGCATCAAGCCAAGATTGACTGTTAGAACTATTTAATGCCTTTGTAATCGGAATTTCATTTAAAACGGCACCTACAAAATTTGAACTATCAGGTAAATTCTGTTGACGAACAATATCGCGATTGCGTAATCGTAGTATATTCGAGTCGTCCTCATCCTCAACTACAGTCGGGCGTTCTTCTTCATTATCTTCGGAATTTTCGTCCCGATCTACTTCTTCGCGATTAAAATCAGATTTCGGAGAATTAGAGAAAATTTCAATTTCAGTAAATTTTGTCAAAGACTCATCTGAAGAACTATCAGATAATGGTTCACAACAATCATTGAGAAGTTCACTCATATCCATAACCTTCTTATTATCAATCTCTTCAAAAAATTTAACGTTTCTAGAAATGATAAAACGCCTTTCATCAGGCAAATACACTTTATAAGCTTTTGATATATCAGAGTAACCAACAAAAATACCCTTTCTTGATCTAGGTGAAAATTTGTGAACCGGTTTGTTCTCGAGTACATATGCAGTACAACCAAATATCTTAAAGTAACTTAAGTTAGGTTTGGTCTTGAACCAAAGTTCATACGGAGTTTTACCATTTAGAGCTTTTGTGGGAAGTCTATTTCGAATGAAATTAGCTGTATTAACAGCTTCAGCCCACATATTTAATGGCAGTTTTGATTGACTCAATAAACAACGTGCCATTTCAACTAATGTACGGTTTTTACGTTCAGAAATCCCATTTTGACTTGGACTGTACGGGGCAGTAACCTTACGTTGTATTCCATTTACTTTCAAAAATTCATCAAATTTTTCATTAATATACTCACCTCCACCATCACTCATTAAATATTTAATTTTAGCACCTGTTTGATTTTCCAATAATGCTTTAACCTCTTTAAAAGCATCAAGTGCTTCACTTTTGCACTTTAAAAATCTAATTACAGTATAACGAGAAAAATCATCAGTAAATGTAATAAAATATTTAGAGTTACCAAATGATGGGCATTTAACGGGACCACATAAATCGGAATGCAAAATTTCCAGAATATTGGTTTCACGTTCAGAATGCTTTGGAAATGGAGCACGAGTAAGTTTATTTGTAGCACATACTTCACAGTTAAAATCAGAATTATTTTTAACATTTTCAACATTAACTCCTTTAATATGACCATTTTTTGATGAATTGAAAATATCCGAAATATTTACGTGACCCAAACGTGCATGAATTTTTTCCAAAGTAACATTTTTCTTATTTATATTACAAGATTCACTAGCAGTAAATATCTCATTATCATCATTCGAATCACAAAGAAAAAACAAATTTCCATTTCTTTCTGCTTTTAACACCATGTTAGTTTCATCATTACTAATACTTGCATGATCAGAAAAGAAACTTACCTTGTAACCCTTATCTAGTATTTTTGAAATACTCAAAAGATTTGTACGTAAATCAGGAACATATAAACAATCATTAACATTAATATATTTTACAACACCATTAATATTAGCTTTAATTGAAACAGTTCCTGTACCAAGTACTTTAGCGGATGTACTATTCGCTAACTTCACCTCATGAATATCAGTCTTCAAAATATTTACAAATTTCGATTTATCATTGCATAAATGGATAGTGGCACCGCTGTCCAGGATCCAATTACTTGGAATTTTCTCACTCGTCAAAAGAGAATTAACATTCGTTAACAATCCGGAGGCTGTCATAAGACATGAATTGTCATTTTTCGAACTTTTCTCACAGTCCCGAACTTTATGTCCATATTCATTGCAACCAAAACAACGAATTTTATTTCTGTCGAAGTTCTTTTTCTTTTTAAAGTTCGTATTCCACTTGTTCATTCCTCTGTCAGTTTTTCCATTAGAGCTATCACGTGACTTTTGTTTACTGTAATCTTCACTTCTATGAAAATTAGACGCAGCAAATGCTTTGCTTTCCTCAAGGTCGGCGTGTCTGGAATTTCGGCTAATGCTGGCGCCGGATTCTTTTCTCGCTTGCCATTCCTCGCGAATTTTGATTTTCAGTTGTTCCAATGCCGGAAGCTCATCTCTGCTTTCGATTGCGATTCTAAAACTTTCAAATGAAAGTGGAAGGCTATACAATAGCATTATCGACAACAAATCCTCGTCGATACAAATGTCTAGTTCAGTAAGTTTATCAACGATGTCAAAAAACTTACGCAGATGATCAAAACAGTTTCTAGATGATTCATTCATTTTTAATTGAATCAGCGATTTCAGTAGCGTTGCTTTCCTGGCGGGTCCTTTCGATGCGTATATGCTTTCTAATTTATTCCATACATCAGACGATGACTCACAGTGTTTTATCTGTTTCAACTCAGATGGCGCGATGCATAATATAATATCAGCTTTCGCTTTTTCGTCAAAGTCTTTCCATTTTCGATATTCTTCCAAGAATTCAGCGTCATCTTCAATAACTTCTGGCTGCTCGATAATTCCATTAACATAATTCCATGCGTCATTTTTTATGAGTAGAGCTTTGACTTGAATTTTCCACGTTTCGAAATTGTTTCCGTTCAACAGCTCGATTCGAGAATTTGACGACGCCATGTTTCTGTTTCCTTGCTCTCACCCAAAGTTTCTCCTTATTTCTGGGAACATCACCTATTAAGTCCAATTATCCATGAGTTGGGCAGAGTTAACACGCAGAGTGGAAACAATAAGATTTTTAATGATACATTAGGAGAGAACAGAAACGTTACAACACATACACAAAGAGACGCAGCAACACAACAAACATAACCTTCTACAAGGAAGTTCGGCCATCGTCTGAAACATTGTCCCTGTAGGTGGCGCTGGATCCATATGAGATAAACCACTATACGTAAGAGGGGTGAACAGAGGTGCGAGAGGCATTGTTTCTCCAACAATTTTGTGGTAATAAACTTTTAATTTGCTGTTTTACAGTAATCAACTGTAAAATTACTTGTTTTACAGTTTAATACTGTGCATTTTATAGTTTTAAACAGAAACCTCTGCTGCCAGTATTATACTGTAAAAGCAACAGTTTATTTTTTTCAATGCAGCAGTATTATTTTTTTTTCTTTGGAAATTTCGATAGCTGTAGCTGTGATGATAAAACTTTCATTTATTCACACGACTCAATTTTTAAAACTATTAACCCCGTAGCAAAAAACAGTTGCTTCTAAAAAAATATTGTAATTTCCAACAACCTTATTGGAAAAACTAGCTTTCAAAAAATATTTATTGCTTTATACGACTTTCAGCAGTTTACCAAGTGACCCGAAATTGATTGTTTTATTATTTTTTAAGTTTTTTGTGCATGGAAAACTTTACTATCGTTCCAATTGTTAAGAATCTGCAACAATGAAAATTTCCCGATAAGTCATTTTAAGCGCTTCTCCCATTTATATAAGAAATAAATAAATATTTTTTCAAGTTATGCTATGTGTCCCTACTTTTCCATCTACATATCGTTGAAGTACCAATATTTGTAGAATTTATTGCGTCCACTCAAAACAGTTCTTTGTTTCTTTCTTCGAAATTGGCAACAGTCAGTTTGCATTAAAACCAAAGCAAGAAAATCTGCTGTTGGACAAAACTATTTTAAGAGTTTGATAATTGCTATTACTTTCAGCTGTATTTTTTTTTCTTTTTAGTAAACATAAGAAAATTAAGAACGAACATTTACTTTCTTGGAAGCACACGGAAGTCTAATTGGGAAATAAATTAAATTGATTTTAAAAAAATGTCAGCAGTGAAAAAAACATGAAATGAACGATTCTTAGTTTTAATGTATTTAGGAGTTGTATCTATTATCTACTCCTTTTGGTCTTTGTATGGTCTACATTACCAGTTTATAAGCATTTAGTTTAAGTGTTTTGATGTATGTACGTATCTGACGTATGGTGGCATAGTTACAGAATCGTTGTTCTGGCTATATTTCAAAAATTTAGGTACACAACTATTCCATAAGACTCACTTAAACACACAAATGCGGCCAATTTTGACTGAAAGGAATTAAAAGTATACTTAATTTATTAACAAATAGAAAACGGCAACACATAAAATTGTTTTAATCTCAGGCGCAATTTTCCTGTCTGCCAACTATGATATCGCACACACATCTGATAAATAAAAGCTAATAATTTTATTTAAAATTTACTACAAATGGTAATAATTATCTTTCTATGTAACTTCTAGATCCATCAAGCAGAAAAGTTCGCACTTTCGATAGGCACCAATGTTTTAATTGCAAAAAAAAGTTTTTACTACACCTGCCTCCTTTCTCTTTAAAGAGAGATGAAAAACATGTTTTTTTTTTTTCAAAGTGGGGAACTAGGGAGACAGCCCCCACTGTCCGTCCAGTAATAAGGTCTCATTTCTAAATTTCTTTTCTTGACAACGCCAATCGATTCTGTATCGGACATGAATACAGATAAACCAATTCGGATTCACCACAATGGACGGTAAATTATACAGTTTGTGCATTACTCACTAGGGGTACAGGAAGTTTCCTTCATTTTTGCGAGCCCCGGTATGAATCACCCCACGACTCCCTTGAGATATTCTCACCGCATTTCCCTGTAATGCTTCCAACGCATACGGTCATCTCAAGCGCAGTGACCATCAGTTAACTAAATCCGCCATCGTACTACACCCAATAGGTACACTGTAAAAAAATAGACGTTGTTTTTAGAGTGTAATATAGCTAATTTAACAGCAATTTTACAGTAGTAAACTGTAAAATTGCTAGTTTACAGTAAAAAAAACTAAAATCACTAGTTTACCGTAAAAAAACTGTAAAATTGCTAGTTTATTGTAATAAACTGTAAGCTCTTGCTAGTTTCACGGTTTATTAGTGTATTTTACAGTTTTAAACTGGAACCTGTGCTGCCAGTATCATACTGCTTATAGCAGATAATTTTATTTTAAAATTGCTAATTTTATAGTTATAAACTGTAAATTTGCTAGTTTTACAATAATGAACTGTAAAATAGCTCGTTTTACAGTTTATTAATCTGCTTTTACAATTTTAAACTGGAACCTCTCTGCAAGTATTATAATGTAAACACAACAGCTTTTATTGCAGTGCAAATAAGGAAAGAAATCAGGCTTTAAACATCATAATATATAGTTATGAATCTGGTCATAAAGTTTCGTTAAAGAGGTTGTGTATGGAATTTCACTGGTTAAATCCCCCCCCCCCTTTTCTCCCCCACCAAAGTTAATGCACCAATAAATTTATTTAGCTTTAAGTTTCATTTTGCAGTTTTATTTTCTTAGTTTCGAGAAAAACCGAGGGAGAACTAGTTACTTTTTCTGATATACACTGCTCAACATTGAAAATGCAACACCAAGAAGGAGTGGTCAGAAATTCATGCAAATTTTACCGTAGACGCACGTCACTGAGTTATGCAAATGATATGAAATGCGCAGCTCTCCGACGCACTTGAAGTAAGATATAAGAGAATGAAGTTGAAAAGTGGGCTATGTTCATGTTGGTTTTTCTGCCAGACTAATTATCGGAGAAATTTGTTTTTTGTCTCGAAGGATACGTGTGATAGGAGGAAATGCCACGCCGTCCTCAACGAAGACACTTCCAGCATATAGACGACTTTACAAGGGGTATGGTGATCGGACTGAGAAGGGGAGGTTGGTCCATGCGTCAAATTGCAGCTGATACCCACATGGATGCAAGCACTGTGCATCGGCTGTGTCGGAGATGGTTGGAAAGAGGAAATGTAGCCACATTGAGGGGTGCAGGTGCAGCCAGAGTGACGTCAGACCGCTTGGATCGACGGATTCACCGACAAGCTGTGGCGGACCCGCAAGTCACTTGTACGTCGATTCTGCAGCACGTGCAAGGTACCCTGGATGTTTCTGTGTCGACCAGAACCATTTCCCGTCGACTGGTTGCACGTGGCCTGCAATCACGGCGCCCGTTAAGAAGACTGCCATTGACCTCACAGCACAGTTTCCAACGTTTGGAATGGTGCCGGACCAGAGCGACGTGGATGGCAGAATGGCAAACCGTAGTGTTCTCACATGAACCCCGCTTCTGTTTGTCCAGCGATAGTCATCGCATACGTGTGTGGCGTCGACGTGTAGAAAGATCGAATCCGGCTGTAACTGTGGAACGCCCCACAGCGCGACAACGTAGCATAATGGTTTGGGGCGCTATTGCATACAATTCTGTATCACCTCTAGTTCGTATTCGGGGCACTATGACGGCCCAACGATATGTAGATAATGTACTGCGGCCGGTGGCAATCCCCTACCTTCAGGGTCTGCCAAATGCAATTTTTCAACAGGATAACGTCCGGCCTCACAGTGCTCGAATCAGCCAACATGCTCTACGAGGTGTACAGATGCTTTCCTGGCCACCATACTCTCCTGACTTGTCACCAATCGAACATGTATGGAACGTGATTGGACGCCGTTTGCAGAACCTGCCACTGCCTCGTTCAGAGGACGAACTGTGGCAAATGGTTGAAAGGGAATGGACACCATCCGCAGGCTTATTGACTGCATGCCTAGACGTGTTTCTTCGTGCATCGCTGTCCGCGTTGGTCCTACTTCTTACTGAGCCGACGTTTCATTTAACATGATTAATTTATTCCCAATTAAACTGCAGGTGAATTCTAGCACTTGTGAGTTATTAGGTGTATGCACTGTTAAAACTACTGGTTGCGATTGGCACCTTTCCGGGGTGAAACGCTTGTAGCAAGAGTGGCACCCAGCCGGGAGAGGAGATTTCACCCTTGGCTTGGGTGAAAAACTGGCACCCTCAATTCAACAAGCAGCGTGGGTGAAAGATGGAACCGTATAGGAGAGCATAATGGCACCCTCAACGTTCACTATTGCAGATCCCCCTGTGCTGTGTGCGTTTTTGTTTTTCAATTGTGTTTACTTTTATTTATTATTTTTATTCAAAGTCTTGGTACATTTTCACTTTGAATTCCGATTTTAAAATGATCAAAACTTGTAATTTAAGGCATTTTCTCACAGTTTGGACTTTTCAACATATTTTAAAAGAATTCATGACTTGGATTCAACTTAGTAGTTTTAAAATGCTATCGACATTTACTATAGCATTATCTGCACCGAAAATGAAGAGGAAAGGTATTTTATGTTCCCTTTCAAAAACAATCAAAAATGTTCAGTTGTATTACTCCATCAATAAAAAACTGAATTGTTCCATTAACTTTTAAAATTATAATCAAGAGAAACATAATAATACGTATGTATAGTTCGACATTTAAATATCCTTATGGAATAAAAGGTAGGGGCATTTGAAAAGCAGTTTTTGTTAAACGTCAAGTTTCTCGACAGATTAAAAATCGAAATATATTTTAAGGATTTATTCATTTCAACTGATGGAACAAAGAAAAAGTAAGCTTTTGCAATAACTAACTCAGCATTAGTTTTCAATAACGCCAACGAAAGATATTAGCGAAAGCACGAAATGCAAATCATGGTATTAAAATAGTATACACATATAGGGTGAGTGCTCCTGTAGTCGGCCATTTAAGAGATCTTTTGTTGGTCTTGGCTAACCTAGAACTTTCAGCTATCAATACAGCAACAAAAACAATGTAAAACATTTTAATGAACCTTTTTGATAGTCAATCACCTACTCGTTTCAGAAATTAAAAAAATATATATCTTAAAATCCAAGCTGTTGTCAACACTAGTAAATGCTACAGTAGTCGGCCACAGAATCATCTTAGCTGAAAAATAAGCAGAATCGCAATCTTGGATGACGGGCATACCATTCAAAATGAAATGACTCATTAGTAATTCAAAATAAGTACCCATAACTTAACTGCCACTGGTTCATGATTGAGGATAGGTACATGAATGTGTGAATGCGTCAATTCTGATTTTGAATTAAAAATGTACTATTTATGAGGAGTTTTATGTCATTGTGGCTGACTACTGGAGCACTTACCCTACGTATAATAACAACAAATAAGAAAGAAAGAACGAGTCAGGCAGAGTTTTTTTTTTCCCCTTCCCTTCGCGTTCTGCTGCTTGTTGGCTGTATCTACGCAGCAAAAGAGAATCGCTACACAGAGATAAATTTCCGTTAGAACACTTTGAAATGATTGTATAATATATTGGAAAATCTTAGAACTATGATTAAATGCATGTACTTACGTGAGAATTCGAAGACTAAAATGAAGAATTAATCCATTTTTGAAAAAACTCAATGTGAAATCCAAGACTGTAAAAACACTGTACCGAGAATTCTGTCGCATCGACGTAAACAAGATGTCCGCCATTCAAATGGTTGATGCTGATGATAAGACCTCGGAGTCGCAATGCGCAGGCGCATTCTATTAAAGGTGCCGTTTGGTAAGGTGATATGTTTCACTGAGCGTGCGCAAGCTTCATTCACCCCAAAGGGTGCCGATGGGAGGCTTTTTGGTACGGTAAGAGCATTTCAAATTCGCTCTGGCACCTCGTGGCACATCGCTTTCACCCCAGCTTTCGTACTGGCACCCCTGCGGCACCCGTAGCTCTAACAGTGTATGTGCTGTATAATTTTATTACAATTCAAGTTTAGCTTAAAATTATCGTTTGCACACAAAAACGTAAGATCTTCGGCACAACCATTTAGAGTGAGGGAATTTGCTTTTTGGTAGATTACTGCAAACTATTACTAGACACTCGGCAATGAATTACTGAAATATCCCCACTTTGTATTTGATAAAAAGTGATATCACACTTGTACTATTTCTAAATTAAGTTTTTAGTATTTATGCTGCATCTTTCTATTACTCCATTGCATGCAGATTAATTTTGGAACGATTCTTTAAGAAATATTTCTTCTGAGCAGCAACTCAAGTGGCCTGCATGAAAAATTTTTAGATTTGCGTTCAGCAAACTGATTAAGCAAATGCAAAATTCAAATAATTATATCATTCAATTTTGTTTGAGCCGGTGGCAACACAACGGGTGATCTTCAAAGTCCTTGATTACGCAGATTATGCAAATGACTGAATCTGAATAAAAATTGTGTACCAAAAGACTACGAGGGAGTTTCCAAATTGAGAGAGATTGCTTTTATGCAAACTGAGGAACTTCTTTGTGCATAAGGAGTCCAAATTTATTTTCAATATAAAGACAAATGAATAGATTTTATTCCTGATCGTGATTCAATTGAGATTTCCTGAAGGTAATTTACAAAAAAAAAAAAAAAAAAAAAATCAAGTATCAATCTTTTCATATGATACAGTGGGGAAAATAACGCGCTGATTACACGATCATGAATACGTGAATCGCAATTTCTATGAAAAATGCAAGCAAGTGACATTTGAATAAAAATGAAATTTTATTTTAATGCTGTCTAATGCTTTAAAATCCCATTTATTCAATTGGATATTTTAATAAATAATTTTCAGTAAAATAGCATTAATTAAGTATAGATTTTATTTGTATGTCAAAAAAGACTACGCAAAAGAAAATGCTCTAAACTTAAGTATCGTTTTTATATACATAAAAAAAAGAAGAAGAAAGGAAAAAAAGACTTTTTTAACTTAGTGACTGTTTTTACGCTTGTTTTTATTAATATACTAGGGTTTTTCAATAGATTGACCACATTCTTTCAATTAAAAGTGTGGGTAGGCGAAGACTTAATCGCTATTAATTTCAGTTTGGTAGATGTCCAAGTGCATACTAGGTCGTTTTCGCCTACCAAAAAAATGAATTTTAACATAGACTAGTTGCATGGCCCGGAGTTTCACTGGCTACTTCTGAACAAAAGACTCAATATAAAAATACCACGCAATTTTACTATGTGTTCAGATGACGAGATATGCTGTGCTACAATGAAAAACGTTATATACAGAAAAGGCTCAATTTATGAGCACTTGTAAATTATAAATAGCTTGTTATTTTTTTCCATAAGCAGTTGCCGTTTTCAGAAATATAATCAGTTTTTTCGTTTGGACCGTCAGAGATAAGTTTTAACTGGATTGGACAAAGTTCAATACGTAAGCTTCAGCACATCCCTTTATCGACGCACCAAATAATTACCAACTGTGTTTTTTTTTTCAAAACATTCATAAAAATATGTTTCCCCAACAAAAGAAACAAAACGGTACCCAAAACACAGAGTGCTAACTAATTAAAGAGAAGGGCGGTGTTTGAGCTAGAATAAAGCATGAAATAATATAATGTATTATTGTAATTAAATAGGGATGGTTAGGGTAAGTGGGCCCAGTTTTTAGAACAGTTCACTTTTGAAGCCTTATGCAACAATTTTAAAGCAAAACAGTTGAAAATTGTTGACATATTTTATCTTGGACATTATTGGACATTATTAATAAAGTTCAGCATTATTTCCTAAAAAATGCCGTAAATATTTTTAACTATCGTATTCTTTAAAAAATGACGTGGGGCCCACTTACCCCCTTAAGGGGTAAGTGGGCCGACCCCCACCCCAATTATTTATGTTTAAAGTGAGCATATTTAAAAAAGGGTTTTGTGGGTCCTACCTGAAAAAGTATGTAAAATTTTAGTAGGAAATATTTTTTTGTAAATGTATCCATTAACGAGATATCTACTTGCATGTAATTATGTATGACAGAAAATTATAAAGCGTAATACAAAACAATTATGTCTGTGAAATTAGTTAAAAGCCGTTAGGCATATTTTTTCCTTTTACATGCAAATTAGTGTTGAACAAACATAATAGAGTCGTTTAAGATCAATTTTGGTAAATATATATATATATATATATATATATATATATATATATATATATATATATATATATATATATATATAGGTTGAAAAAAAAGGAAACACTTAATGTCAGCGTCTATTTAAAGTTTGCTGAGGGGGAAAAAGTAGCATTTTATTATCAGTTATAATTCTAACATCACTTACATCAAATAAATAAAAAGTGTAGCTATTTCTATTCTCTCTTATCAAATTTAGCAGTGTTTTTTTTTTTCATTTGTATTATATTCTAAAATTAGAACTTAATAATACTTTATGGTTTTCTCTGATGCAGTTTCCTAATTACTTAGTTACCAGCTTTTGCAGTTTTTGTAGTTGAACCATCAATTCCTTCTAGGTCTGATTAACTATATTGCATTTCATCCTAGAAATTTCTTCATCAGAACTGCTTTTCATTTTGAAATTATCATTATTATGAGGGGACCCACTTACCCCATACTGAGGGGACCCACTTACCTCATGCCGAGGGGACACACTTACCATACTAGGGAAAAACTACGGTTTAAGTGGGACCCCTCCTCTTAAAAACTTATTACTAATACTTTGCATAAAAATTCCTATTGAAATGTGTACTTCGTGTTAAACTCTACAAGAAAATGTAATGAACATAGAAAAAATTATAAAAACTAATCTTGAAACACTTCTTTGAAAAATGTTGCTTGAACTCGCAAAAAAAAAAAAAAAAAAATCGGAATTTTTTTGACGTATGTTATATGATCTTAAAAAAATTTCCATGAAACCCAAACATATGCAAAATTAATTACTCTGATAAAATGTAACATGTTTAGTATAAAAAAGTATAAAAACTATGCGTATTTCAGTTTTGAGGGGAATGGCCCATTACCTGAACCAACCCTATATTGTGTTATGAAGTAATGCAGAAAATATTATAAATTTTTGCCCTAGTAAATGCTGAGGTAGTGAAGATAATTATTTGTCAAAATTTAAATTATACTCTTACGCAAAACAAACTAATCTGGTGTCAATTTAAAATATATTGAACGCTTATTTTGCTTTAAACGTGGCTGTAAATTAAATGACGAGAGCGAATCAGATACATCAATTACGTAAATGTTATAAATGTATATGTTCTTTCAAAAATGCTTCTACTTAATTCTTAGTTGAAATTGAGCTTCTTTTCCAAAGTAATGAAACAGTTGCTTTCTAAAAAGCCGGTGCTCTGAAAATTATATTCTTTTCATTGACACTAAAGTTTAATTTCAAACAACTTCACTTGCAATGAATATCTCTAATGTCAAATTAAATGCTTTGACAAAAAATATTTAGAAAGCAATCTTGACTACATTTCAGAACATTTGTTCCGTAAAAAGTCAGTTTGCTTAGTCTAAATGAAACATTTTAGATTTATTTGTGAATATTTCATGCCCTTGCTGTCAATTTGAGGAAAAGGAAAACACATTTGTCACCAAGAAGAGCATACTAAACGTAGTCAGTTAAAAGTTGTTAAAACGAAAGTGCTTTGAAATAATGACGTTGATTAACTCAGGCATTTGGAATTTCTAAATGTAATTTTAAATGTATAATTTGAAAGCAAATTACAAGGATGTAAGAATTTGAAGATTAAAAACAGTCTTGTGTTAGAGAGCTGTATTTTAAAGAGCATAGCTGATGAACGTAAAATGTTTCCTCTTATTTTGGCGCTTAAATATGCAAATGTAATATCAAAGTTTAAATGAAAAATACGATTTTGAGAAAGATTGTTTCGCGAAGAATTTTATCTTCTAGGACAGCGATACCAGAAGATTAAGTTAAGACAAATAAATTATTTGAAAATCTACTTAAAAAATTGATTTTTTGCAATTTTATGGTTAAAAGCTAGGTCTTGTGTTCTTGTTTTTGCTTTTTTTTTTTTTTTTGCAAAATTCTCTCTACTACACGTAAAATACACTTAGCTTAGTTAAATATTGTTCATTTATTTATATATCGTAAGTTAAAATCTGTATCTTATCTGCTGTTTTTGGTGTTTTGTGATTTACAGGAATGCAGATTGGCGCATAGTGATCCACAGAAAGTTCAATGTGAAAAATAAGGATCTACAAGTATAATTTGGGGATTAAGGATCCATCTGAGCTACAAGTTGATTCGTTGCACTCACCTGATTTGGATAATAATTACACTGGCGGGAAAAAATCCCAACACCAAGAGAAAATTACCGTAGAGAAATGGAATTTGGGTAATGCAATTGTCTAGTTAACATGTTTAATTGATTAAATGTACAAGATCACTGGATAATTTAAGCTGAAGAAAATGCTGTTCAAATGTGAAATTATGTTACTTTAATAGCCGGTGTAACCTCCAGAATTTTGAAAGCAAGCCTGCAAGCATAAATGCATTGTGTCATACAGGTGCCGAATATCACTTTGTGGTGTGGAGTGCCATGCTTGTTGCACTTTTGTGTCAATACTAGGACTGTCATTGTTGACTATGGAGGATACTGGAGTTGCCGTCCAATGATATCCCATACGTAATCAATTGGAGACAGATCTGGTGATCTTGCAGGTCATGGTAACATGTCAGCACTCTGTAGAGCACATCGCGTTACAGCAGCGATGTGAGGGCAAGCATTATCCTGTTGGAAAACTTCCCCTTGAATGCTACTCATGAAAGGCGGTACTATAGGTTGAATTACCAGACTGACGACAAATTTGCAGTCAGTGTATTTGGGATAACCACAAGAATGCTCCTGCTGTCATAGGAAATTGCTCCCGAGACCATGACTCCAGGTGTAGGTCCAGTGTGTCTAGCTTGCAGACAGCTTGGATGCAGGCGGTCCCCTGCCTCCTTCTGACCAACATACAACCATCGCTGGCACCTAGGCAGAACCTGTTTTCATCAGAAATTACAACAGATCTCCACTGCGGCCTCCAGTGAGCTCTGTCTTGACACCACTGTCGTAACAAACGGCAATAGATTGCATTCAATGGAATACCGGCTACAGGCTACCTGGCTCGGAGTTGTCCTTGATGTAAGTGATTTCTTACCGTTCTTTGGGTCACGACGGTGCCAACTGCAACTCAAATGTCAGCCGCAGATGCAGTACGATGCGCCACAACCGTACGCATGATTTGGCGTTCTTTCTTCTCATTCGTGCCACGTGGCAGCTCGGAACTAGATCTTTTTGAGGTAGTACCATCCCTTGACCATGGCTTCCAATAATCATGGACGGTGGAAACATTCCTATCAAGTCTTTCTGCAATATCGCGAAATGAAAATCCGCCTTCTCGTAGTCAAATTATATGACGTCGTTTAAACTTGGTGAGCTGATGATAATGGCTTCTTCGTCTTCTTAAAGGCATTCCTGGGTAACATGAAAGCAATACGTTAAATTTCACGAAAAAATAATACTCACGAGCTTTTAATACGCTTTTAGAACAAGCCTTATTTGCATGTTCTGAGTGACGCCAGCTGCGCCACACTAATGCGCGGAGCGCGAAACTACATTCGATGTCTTCTTTCAGTTGTATAAACACGTCTACCAAATTTCGTTTATCTAGCGCAAGTCCTTCTTGGTGTTGGGATTTTTTTTTAGCCAGTGTATTCATGGGAAGTATAATCTGATTTATTGTGACCACAGTAGTTTCAACTTGGAGAGTAAGGATCTACCAGAGGAGCAAGGGTATTCTTTATGATCATAGCAAGTTCAACTTAGAAATTAAGAATCCACTTCAGGCACAAGTTGGTTTATCGCGTTCCAACTTTGAGAATAAGGATCTACCGGAGGAGGAAGTTGATTCTTTGCAATCACACAAAGTCTAACTAGGAAATTAAGAATCCACTTGAGGTGCAAGTTGATCCATCGCGAACATTGTAGGTCCCCCTCTTTGAGATTAAGGATCGGCGAAAGGCGCAAGTTGATTCATTGCGGTCGCAGTAGATGCAACTCTTAGAAAAAGATTCAGCAGAAGAACGTGTTGATGCATTAACTACAAGATTACAGGACTTCAACTACATTAGGGTCAACTCGGCAAACAGTTATTGAAAGGAGATCCAGGCGTTGAAATCAGTTTTCCAATTTGAAATGTATAAAAAAAAAAAACTGATTACAATTTCACTTCTTAAGAAGTATTTAATGTTCAATTTAGTAAAAAAAGGTTAAATGGAAGAAAGGTACAGATGAAACAGTTCGTCCATTTTCATAGCTTTTCTCTCGGTAACTGTGAGCCAGTAGCGTTTAAACTTAATTTCTTTTTCAATGAGAGCAACCGAAAAACTAAATTGATTATGTCTTGTAACATCAATTAAAAACTCAATGGTTAACTATGGACCTATAACTGAAGGGTGGAGCCAGTCGAAAATCCTTTGGGTTCACTAACGGTGACTGGGGCACGTTGAATATGTCGTACTCACAAATTCGACTTCTGGCTTGCATCAAACTTTGCCAAATATTGATAGTTGGTACTTCCGTCTACCATGTATTGCCTGAGTCAAACCTGAATTCCAAATAGCTGGTGTTCTCAGTAAACGGAAGCATTCCTCAAATCAAACATCATTCTCTACAACAAACTTTAAAGCAGATGAGCTTTACAGAATCATAAGTTTCGTACTTTAATTTATTGTTGAGTTTTTCTGTCAAAGTATTTTTTATATATTTTTCTTCTGCAAAAATTTCATTCTGACTTTTAGGCTCTTTCCACAGCTACCTAACTAATGTGTTTTGGTATTATTGTATTAAAGATAAATTTGCACTTTCACACAAATGATGAAACATTTTTCGCTCAACTAAAAGTCATTTTTAAGTGAATCGAATATATTTTTTAATTACATGCAATTATTTTTTTACAGTGAATGGTTTTTACGGTTTGTTCCCCTCTTTTTTTCTGTACTCTTAAATCGCACGCTGATTTCTTATTAATTAGATAAATAAATACGCAACTCATTGTTATCATGCAAGATTAAAACTGAGAGCGAAGCGAAGTACGTTGGACAACCTTGTTTCATAGTTTAATGTAATTAATACAGACAGCGGAATACGAATTAATATTACAAATTCTTTAAAAAGTGCTGGTTGAAGAGTGCAGAATATCTACTATTTTTCGTTCACTTCCTCTTACTGATGATAATAAAAATGTTTACTCATTTTCAACGTCAATTTACGTGTGATATTAAGAGTTACTGTAAAGAAAATTGTCAATTTATTTGCATAAATGATAGCTTTTAAGCATATATTTGCCCTTTATTTCCGGAATTTTAAACTCTGAATTTTGTTTGTGATACATTTGAATATAAGGAACCATTGGTATCATAGTATGAGATATCCACTTTCTAAACAGTTTTCTTGTACTTAAAAAATAATGATTTATGCTTGTTGCGGCGTGACCTTTTGGTCAGGCTCTCAACACGTACAAATCATTGCTTTTTTAAGTACAAAATACTTTTCAGAAAGTTGAGCTGTAGAATTTTTATTATTACATAGGTTGTTCAATAAAGACTGATGACATTTTTTCTTTAGGCAAATAAAATATCAAGGCATTGAAAGAAAATAATGCATTGAGTCGTGGGATAAGTTGATAATTGGTTGGGGACATTTTAGGGTCATGATGTCAGCAATATAACCTTGAAGAGATCCAAGTCCATGTAATTTCCTTTTCGCATACGGATGAATTGGAGTGACAGTCGGTGAGCAATCAATACGTTTCTTTTGAGATTTTTGAGTGTGGAGGTTTATTTGTTAAGCCTCAATTTCATTTCGCTCTGATCTGGCCCCTAATGATTTCTTTATTTCTGCAAAGTTGAAGAAAGATCTCCAGGATGGCGCTTGTCTCATTCGAAGGCAATAGGGGAAACTTCGGAGGTGAGATTGGGGGATATGTAAAAAATGGCTCTCAGCCTCCCCTTGAAAACAGGGAAAAAGTGTAATAGAATTATTTTTTGTAATAGGGTCGGATTTGAAACATGTCACCAACACTTGGAGGATTAGCTACATAATTACGTTTTATTATTTTGTGATCGTTCTTTTTGAACAGCCCGGCATTTCGTTTTATCTGTAGGTCCAAGTAAATTGCTGATAAAGCCACAAACTAGAACTTTATTTGTTTATTTATTCAATTCATTGCTGTTGCATTTGAGGTTCATAGAAATCGTTCTACAACTTCACACTTCGTTTCATTTAATAACTTCACTAAATGTGGTACTTTTTAGCGAAAGCACTTTCTAGGAGAACTTCCTATTAAGTGGAATTTTAACTGCAGCTGCGTTATTTAGTATTAAAATATCTGTAAGCAGGGCAGAAAAAAAACCATGTGGGTACCTATAATTAAAAATAATGTTTCCAAGTACATAATTTTGTCGATGAAAATGAATTTGAAATTTGAAATACAACAATATTTAACTCATTTATGCCAATAGAGTAAAAACGGGACGCTTGTTAATTACTACATACAAAGACCCGTAATGGGTATATCATTTTACTCAAGCTGTTTTTCACAGGTTAAATAGTCCTTCTTCTTGAGAAAACCAGTTAGAGCCACTATTTGGACATCAGAGTTTATTTATTGACAGCTATTTTCAGACAAATCAGTGAAGCAACAATCCAGCATAGGTAGCCACTGAAAGTAAGTTTTTTTGCGAACTTATTTTTCATAAAATTAAACTATTTTAAAATGATTTGCTTAATATTGGTCACAGATGCAAGGTTACTTTGCAAAAGTAAGTTCGTATTTTGCTCACATATCTGCAAAATATCCGATAAACATGGCGTTAAATAACTTAATAAATATGTCAACGGCGAACCATTTTAAGCCTACAATTAGGGATGCACCGATAAGCAAATTGGCTGATTACCGATTACCGATTAATCGACTGTTGATAATCGTCCGATTTATCGGCTGAGCCGATTAATAATACTGATGATTGTTTTTCTACTATCAATTTTACTACCACTGTTTTTTTCTCTCTTAAACAAATCCAAGTTTAGAAATAGTAAGTAATTTATCTCTGAGAGATTTTTTTTTTTCATTTGCCTAGTTTTCCCAAAATAATTTCAATGTTTCAGCAAATTTCTTAGAACCAAGATTCATATTATTGTCAATGATATAATGAACACATTGTTAGTTATGTTAATTGGACATAAAAATTCAAAAAAAGGAGAGGGGGAATCTGTGGTAAGCACTCCAATTAATTGAGTACTTTTAATTCATATTTTTCAATACTTAGTAGCAATTTAATTGAATACTTTTATTCTTTGAAAATTAGAAGTTATCTAAAAGCACTGTTCCAAGGAGAAAACTATCGCCACATGAAAAATATTGCAGCATTGTCTATGTATATTTATTTAAAGTAGGAGAATTAATTTAAAAAAAACTTTGTATCAACTGTGAGAATTACTGTTGCTGTTATAAAATGTATTCATCATTGTTTCTTAGTGAAGGTATACTTTAAAGAATAATATTTGAAAAATATTTTTCGGCCGAATAATTGACCCGATTTTACCGATTATTAATAATCGGCAAAGTGGCCGGTTATGGCCGATTAATCGTTACGGCCGATTAATCGGTACATCTTTACCTACAATGTATGTAAACCATTCCAAGTAAGAGTTTCAAGCAGATAAAAATTTTAAAAAAAAATGTTAAAAAAACTTGGGCATAAATGGGTTAATGAAAATGAAATTAAATTTAAAAGAAAAGAGTCGTTTTATAAAATGAATATTTCTTTTTCGAATGGATAATATTTTAAAATTGATGTATAACGTAATTCCCGATTGGATGTGTGTTGAAAACTACACATTAGCCATTTTCTTTCTCGGATTCATTAATATTTGCTGCTATAATTATTTTAAATAAAATACAATAACTCTCAAAGGCAACTGAGCTAAAGTAAATATGAAATATTCATTATTAAATCAGTAAAGCTGTGCTTCAAACACCGGCATAAGCTTAGTTAGCGCTTATTTACAATAATTTCTGCAACCACATGCAATTCTAAACATTTTCTCACTCCTTTAGAAATTACTTGAATCATTGCTTCACGAATTGTAAACAGAGCTTAATAAGATTAGTTTACTTAGAAAATGGAACTGTCGAGAATTTTATATTTTAATTACACATTCCTAGAAAAATTTGAAATGAACAGAACTCCCGCTAGGATTAAAAACATTCAACAATTCATCTAGTTAAGTCATTTTTATGATTTTGAATTTACTTTGAGAGTAAGATTTAAACTAGTCTGAAAAAACTGCATTTTTAATCAAATTTCTACCTCGTTTTCGGAAATTTGCAATTGAAAGAATAAATTTAGCATTAAATAAGTCTGAATTTTCCATATATGTTTGCTTTTTAACGTGTTTTCCTCAGCCAATCTATCTGAGAAGCTAGTCTCAAATACAAATCATCTCGCCGTGTTGTGTCAGGGGCCGTGTAAAGAAACGGTTTTTAATGTGTACATTGCTAATTTTAATTAAAGCTCAAATTGCATTAATTGTCATTAATATATAGTTAACTTACTTAACGGCTGATTTTGTGAAAAACTTAATGTAAACTTATGGGATTAAATTTCATATACAAGAAATTATTATATTTCTAACTAATTTAAAAACAATTCTCAGTATGTATATTTTTACAGTTTGTGTTCGTTCATTAATAGCTTCTCGCAAAATGAACCAATTTGCCTAATTCTTTTTAGAAAAGGGTGACAGTTATGTTCCCGCACTTTTGATTTATATTTCGAAAAGATAAATAGCATTTCGGGTTTATCTTGATTGCTAGTTTTACAGTAATAAACTGCAAAATAGCTAGTTTATTACTGTGCATTTTACAGTTTTGATATGAAATCTCTGCTCTCAGTGTTATACTGTAAAAACTACAGTATTTTTTTTTGCAGTGCGCATATGTTTCGCAACATTCAGCTAAAGTTTGAAGGCAATGCATAATTGACATGCATGATTAGTACTAAAATAATGAAAAAAAAACTTTGTTATTGTTCATTTCTTTCTGTATTTTGCATCAGGAACGTTCCTCAAAGTGTCTCGCATTCAAGAATTTGTTCACTTCTCTGTAAAAGTTCAACTGTTGTATTTACAGTATAATACTGGTTCTAGTTTTGAACTTTAACCCGCTTGCCTGATTATCCCGAGTTATCTCGGGCTCGCACGAGTTGCAGGTAATTGTTATCCCGAGAAAACTCGGGTGAAACTAACCGAATTTACGCCTATAAATAATTAAAAATTCAACTTGAAACCTACATATTTTATTTGTATTGCTTCATTTTCTTGTATTCCAAAATTAAATTTAAAAAAAAAAGGTTTTTTTTGCAATTTTTTCCAAAAAAAAAAAAATTGTAAGGGAAGTGGTTAAAGTGCACAGTAATGAACTGTTAAGTCAGTAATTTTACAGTTTAATACTGTAAAGCAGCAAATTTACACTTAGTGTGATGCCACAAATTTTACGTTTAATTACTGTAAAATTAGCAATTTTACAGCATGTTACTATAAAATCAGCTGTATTATACTGTAAAAACATCTATTTTTTTTACAGTGTTGGACAATGAGAGCCCTTCAAAGATGAGTTTTGTTTTAGCTTCTTAACTATAATAATAAGAGGAGATTCTGGTTTTCAGTATTCAAATCCAGCACCAATCTCACAAAATATCTTCAACGTTTTTTAAAAGGCTTAATTTAATATGAAAGACCAATAGAATAACAGGTTCAGCGTTTTCTTTCTTTCTTTTTTTTTTTAGCTTTTTTTCTTGTCATTGTTATTTATTCGCAGGGGAGAAAAAAGTATTGGTGTAAAACTCAGCAGTTAATAAACTTTTTGTAATTTAATTTTCCGCCAGAAATAATTGTCCCATTGTATGATTTGCACTAAATTTTATCTAAAAATAACTTACAAATCTTCATTTGTTTCCTTTATTTTGACTGAACATGCTAGTGGTACGGACGGTATCGTGTTTCAATCATGCAATACTGTAACTTTTGAACTTGTTTTGAAATAGCCAAGTCTTATCTATATGATATTAAAATATGAACATATCCGTTACATTGTCAATACTATTACAGTACCCTAAATAATTTTCCTGCCGGCCACCTTGTCTAGTGGGCAGAGGAGTCTGCCACGGATTGTGTGGTGTCGGGTTCGAGTCCCGGCTTGGGCATGGATGTGCTTTCTCTCTCCTGTCCTTGTCTTTTCTCTATGTGAATGTGTTGTTGTGAAAGGTTGCCTACCCTATAAACGGGTACCTATGGCATCCGTGTACTATGGAAATCGGACTTCACACCAAATTACGGTACAGTTGGAAAAGTGAAGCAGCGCACCCAAAATTGCCCCAAATTGGCTGGCACACGACAAAAAAAAAAGGTAATTTTCCGAAGAGTTAAAATCTGTAAACTCTTTTGTTTGCATGCAAATACAAAATGACAGAAAATGATTCAATTTAGGTAGTGTGTACCACAAAATGAGGGTCATTAAAAATTGACAACCATATCACCACTGCAGTAACAGCGAATCTGACAATATATCTTCCCATTTCTTGTCTTTATAGCAAGAAAGAGTAAACTGTCTTTTTTCCTTCTTTCCTTTATTTTAAAAGGAATCGCATATAGAAGTGAGGCTGATTCTTTGGTTTTACACCGAAATTCAAGGGAATAATTGGGAAGTAAAAAAAAAAAAAAATATCGTTTTTGATTTTTTTTCAAATATTTTACTAGGGAAGAGGGGGGTGTTGATACGCTCATGAGTCTCTCTTTTTACCACAAATGTTCAAATGCTTTTGAACGTTATACCTCTCTAACACCTTTTTTTTTTTTAAATGGCAAAGTAATTGTTTTTGTGATACTTGCATCTAGTAAAGCCTATACTTAACATTCTTACTGAAAATTAAAATGGAAAGATTACCTCTTATTTATGTTTGCATCTTAGTAAAAGGAAGCTTCTGCCACATGATTTTCCCACAGTTACGTTGCATTTAAACGAGAAAAAAAGAAGGTGTACATTGCATGAGAAAAATAAAACTTTTAACGGAGTTTTTCAAGATAATTGTTTAGACAGATGTCCTTTGAAAGCCTTAACTTCTAAATTTCAATTACCATCGAAAAGTCTTTTTCGATGTAATTTACTTCCAAAGTTACTGATTTAAATGACTTTTAAAACTGTCAACAAGTTTAAGCAGAAGCTAGTCTTCTTCTTGAAAGTAAAACAATTTTAAAGTTTTATCCAATTCTACATTTGTATTTGGTATATTTTTCTAGATGTAAATGCGTTTTTTTTACTAGTTAGCATAAAATGTACAAAATAAGGACAAACTGTTCCAATAAAGAGCGAAGAGCAGAGTTTTTGCAGTCCCATTCTCATTATCCAGAGCTTTTCCTCTAGCGTTACAAATATTTTGAAGAACAGCAACTAATTCAAGTTAATTCGTTTTTTATTGTAAATGAGATTATTTTAATTCATCCAATATTAGTGCAGTCACAAGAGAATCATACAATGAAACGGAAGTATTTTAAAACTTAAGTAACGTTGCATAAGTGCCTAAAGTTTAGTTAAACTGTAGAACTAACTAAATAAAAAACTGATTTTTCTGAAAAGTTCGTTAATATTTAATTTTGCTCAAAGAATCTTAAAACTAACATTAATTTACTTTTTTGTATGCTTCGTTGCAACAATTTTGCAGCAAAACTTACTTGAATAATACTTTCCCATCTATTGATACATCAGCGATGTAAGTCTTACATACTTGGCTGTTGCTAGGAGCTTTAAACAAACAGTAAAGTTTTATTCGTTGGCAATGGCGTCATTAACCAATCAAAAAATCAGCCCTTTTGGTGAAGATAAGTTTCAAAGCTTGATGTCATAAAAAACATTCAACTAACGATTGGTAGCAAGAAGGCATGTCACTTAAGTTATAATTGTCATAAAATGTCTGTGTAAGCCATAAAATGTCTGAGACTGACTGCTTTTCGTGTTTCATAGTGTTGTGATATCGAACTAACTACCAAATTTCCTATTGTTGCTTTTTTACATAACAATGAGAAAATACGTCTAGCAGTGTTTTAATAATCTTTTTCTTTAGTTTCAGTGTTTAACCATTTAATACTTAGTGGCAATCAAAAAGTGTTAATATTACTGCATAATGCATTTGACTAAATACTTTCATGTGTGCATTTCATTTGTACCTCATAAAAAGTTTAAAATATTTTGATTTCAGACGAGAAGAAGTTACAGTTATGTAGGCCCGTCATTTAGGGGAGTCAGGGGGTTTATTCGCCCCCCCCCTGACTTTGAGGAATCAATGTATCTACATATAAATGGGCGTGATTTTTGTTGTTTTCTGGTGAAATTGTATTGTGTTTTTACCCTTTGCCACCCCCTGGAAAATTTTGAAATAAATTCCCTGCAGTTGTATAAATATTTCTATTACTGGGGTGAATCCTAGTTTAAGGTCCGGTGATAAATTATTAAATCAGGCAACCACAGAGTTATCGTTGTATGATTGGATTGTTTGGCGATTTTAAGCTAAATGATTGCAACCTTAAGCTACAGTCTGAAAAAAATCGCCAAACCCGGACCCTAAAGTAGGATTTTACTCATTACTGTAAAGTATATCTAGATATCGCTTTTTGTGTGTTTCATTCTTAAAACAAAGATCTAAGTTTACACTCATTAAACTTTCATGAACGGAAATCCAATTATTAAGTCTTAAAATATTATTAGAAGAACTTTATATGCAGTAGAACTTCGAGACTCCTTTGCAAAAAATACCCTTTTGTTTTACAGTATAATACTGGCAGTAGAGGTTTCAGTTTAAAACTGTAAAATGTACAGTAATAAACTGCAAAATTAGCAATTTTACGTTTTATTACTGTTACGAACAAATTTTACTGTTTATTACCTGAATTTTAGTTTATTACCGCAAAGTTAGCTGTATTATACTGTAAAAACAACATTTTAATACTGTCAGCAGAGGTTCCAGTTTAAAATTGTAAAATGTACAGTAATAAATTGTAAAATTACCAACTTTACAGTTTATGTATCTAAAATTAGAAATTTTAGTTTATTACTTTAACATTAGCAATTTTTACAGTTCACTACCATAAAATTAGCTACATTATTTTGTAAAAACAACATTAATTTTTTACTGTGTCATTATATGCACTGTAAAAAATGAATGTTGCTTTTACAGTATAATGCGGCTAATTTTACGGTAATAAACTATAAAAATTGCTAATTTTAGAGTAATAAACTGTAAAACTGCAACTTTTACTGTACTAAACTGTAAAATTTCTAGTTTTGCAATAATAAACTGTAAAATTGTCAAATTTACAGTTTATTACCGTGCATTTTACAGTTTTCAACTGGAACCTCATTTGCCAGTATTATACTGCTGTTTTTACAGTATCATACAGCTAAATTTTACGGCAAAACTGTAAATCTGCTATCTTTACAGTAAAAAACTGTATACTTGGTAGTTTTACAGTTTATTACTGTGCATTTTACAGTTTTAATTGGAACCTCGGCTGCCAGTATTATACTGTAAAAGCTACAGTTCATTTTCAGCAGTGTCGATCTACCTATAACACTCAGTAAACCGACATTTCGTTTTCCAATGGTTGGTTCTATGTGAATTTAAATGGGTGCAAACCTCTCTATCATGGACATCCACTTACTACTTTAATTCCCTTTTTGCTACCAATATTTTTTTCTCTTCAACCATTTCTGAAAATTTTGCTGCTTATGGGTACGTCAGTTCAAATTTTGTCCGGAAAGAGCTCTTATTGAGAATTCGAACTAGTACCCAGAAGACACAGCAATTACACTTTGTGCTGTTGGTGTACTCCGAGGGCTAGATGGGCGTTGGAGAAATGTACGTGCTCTAGTCCAGAACAGAAACAAATCACCAGCACCAGCATGATTCATGCTTCTCAAACAAGTCTGAGCATGGCTTTTCTCTTTGACAAGGAGCTCTTATGTCTTTTAAAAAAATATGGGTTTATTCCTGCTCTGAGAAAAATCGATGCAGTTTTTACAGTTTTACTCAGCTAATTTTATAGTAACAAAACTGTAAAAGTTGCTAATTTTTCACTAATAAACTGTAAACTTACTGCTTTACAGTAACAAGCTGTCAAATTGCTAATTTCACAGCTTATTATTGTGCCATTTACAGTTTTAAACTGTGAAACCTCTGCTCCCAGTACTACACTGTTCCTTTTACAGTATAATACAGCTAACTTTGTGGTAATAAACTGTAAAAATTGCTAATTTTACACTAATAAACTGTAAAATTGCTAATTTTACACTAATAAACTGTAAAATTGCTAATTTTACACTAATAAACTATAAAATTGCTGCTTTACAGTAAGAAACTGTAAAATTACAGTTTATTACAGTACATTTTACAGTTTTAACTGGAGCCTCTGCTGCCAGTATAACACTAAAAACTACAGTTTATTTTTTGCAGTGTAATCAGATACTCAAAATTGTCCTATTTATTTTTTATTTTCTTCTCAAGCAAAAAGGACAAAGGAAAGAAGAATCATTTACTAAAATTATTTTTTATAACGTTAATGATAAGCAGTAGGTGAATGAGCAATACAGAAGTCCCTACAACAGTTGAAATTATGGAACCTCGTTAAGTTGACACCTTCTAAACTCGAAACATTTTCGTGGCCTCTTGGGGTGTCGAGTTGCCAAGGTTCCACTATATACCGAAGTGTAACAAATTACGACACAAATAAGATTTCAGGAAAAGTTAAAAATACATTGTTCTCCAAAAGCTGAATTTTTCGAAATAATTGCATAAAAGTACTGTTTTTATGCTGAAGAAAATACTTTTTTAATTTTAATTTTCAGCTGTAAGACATACTGCTATAATTTTTCTTCCGATAAGGAAGATTTCGCTCTAAGCATAAGATTCAAACCTATTGAGAAAACTTCATTTTTTTTAATAATGGAAAATTTTCACGTTTTATTTTCTCTGAAAATTCCGTGATACGATATGCGTTGCATGAAAATAAAACAGATAACCTCATCACGACTGTAATTTCGCTCCGAATAATGCAAAACTCGGTTTGAATTGATTTCCAGTCCTTCCAAGATATCTTTTCTACTTTAAAACAATCCTTTCCAATCAAGTCAATTTTAGAAAGACACTAGAGGGTGGAATCCGCACGCAATTTTATTATCGATTGCCTATCCTCCCGATCCCACTAGAAATATTGATATGATTGTGGCTGACGATTTTCTCAAGTTGGTGAAGAAAACTCTTGGGAAAGGCATGCCTTATAACTGAAATCAGACTCGCTTTAGAATGAATAAAGTGTATTAAGGTAGTTAATATTTGCAGAGAATGGATATCATATTAGTTTATTCTACCATTAAATGTATAATCATTTGTAACTATATAGCTCAAAATATATTAAAATAAAAAACTTAAACATGTACCATTTACTAGCCGGCAAAATACATATTAGTTAGTGTAATAATGAAAAAATCTAATTACGTAGAAATCGAAGCTTCTTGCCATTTGCAGACCTAGTGCATTCTCCGAGACCAGCACCCATTCTTTCATGTGGCATCACCATCGTCAGAATGCCATTGCCATGAGAATTCGGACTCCCAGTTTTCCCACTAGATGGAGGCACCTGGGCTCGATGAAAAGCTGCAATAGGAATTTAATTTTACCAAGAGATACTCTATGCCAAACAAGTACTTGAGAGATATTTTACATGCCGCATATGCATACGGCATTGATGATGTCGATTCTCTGCATCATAAAATTCAAGACCTTATCAAGCTAAGAAATTATATATTTACAGCAAAGAGACAAGGACGAATTATTCATCAATTTTTACACTAACTATCTACCTCATATTATTGAAAAAAACTCTAACTTAAAAGTCTTAAAAACTTATAAATGCTTATAACTTTTTTCGTAGTTAGTTTAGACGCTCGTATTTGGCATACCGAGCAAAATGTCGAGTGAGGTATTTTTTCGATCTTTCTAATGTTACGAATTTTAAATGTTTTTTCTATTCATTCGAACAAAATTGTATTTATGTATTTTTTTTTAAATTGTAATTTAGACTTTAAAAAAAAACCTCATTTTGGAACAAAAAAGTTTTAAAGTGCAGTATGACCTAACCTTGGAACCAAATTTCCGAACTTATGAGCAGTTCTATTTTGGTTCAGGAGACGACCATCACTCAAAAATAAACTTTCTGTTGAATTTATTACAGATATTGTAAACGCAGTAGTTTCTGCGCCTTTATTGCTAACCTTTTTTTACCATTATTTTTAATTTTACTCTAGCGTATTGACCCTGGGCCAGTGAATTTATATTCCTTTTCTTTTTGTGTTTTCATTTTTTGTGAAAATTTTAAAATAGTGTTTACTACCTACGTTGATTTTCGTTGGGAAAATTAATGTTCGAAAATCATCGCATTCCCTTCTTCTAAGAAACACGGTGCATGCAACATTCGTTTAAGATTATAACCATAGACAGAGATTCATTTTGAATTCTGAAAAAGGACAGGCAAAAATTCTACTGATAAGCAACTGGTCAGTGGCATGATAGCTGTTTCTGTCAGAAAGCTGATAAGTGAAGTTTGAGCCTATGTAGTTTCAGGTAACATTTATATTACTGTTCTAAATATGTGCTACTCATATATAGAACTATTGCAATAGATGTGTTTAGATTTTTAGCACATGTACTAACTATTGGTTTATAAGTTAAATGGTCATCTTTGCCAGCACTCTGCAAAAATCATCGTTTTCGATGAGTTACTTTTCTATGACATAAAATAATTTTCTATCCATTATTCGAAACGAATATTTTCATGAAGAATGGTTATTCTAATTATGGTCTCAAAATGAAACATATTATTTAAGAAAATAAATGAATATCATATCCTTTGAAATCGCATTGAATACACAAGCGACTTACAGTGTGTGACTGAATTTGAATTCCAAGCTTTTGGTATATTGTGAATGAACTGCTGATTTATATTTTTTTATTTAATGCTATGTGAAATATTTTAGTATGCATGACATTACTCAAAAATTTAAATGTGAAAGATGTGCTGCATTGACTCGGAACAGGTATTGTTGATATGACTGAAAATCACCATAGAGCCCGTGGCTTCAATACTACGTTATTTACTTTTGCGTTAAAGTATGTATAAGGGTGTGTGTAACACTTGTGTAAAGGGATTATTGATGGTATAATTGTTGTCTGCTGAGGTTTTTTTTTTTTTTTTTCTTTTTTCAAAAAGTAATGAAATTTTTTGTAAAAGAAGAAAACGCGACATTCTTAGTTGTTCATCTAAATTTTGGTACTTATAATGTCTATATGACGTTTTCGATTTTTTTATCCGGTATTTGCTCTACGGACTTATTTTAGTGTGTAATTTCCAACGTTTCATGTAAATAAAAAACATCTGTCAAATTGTCCCTTTTCTCAACGCGACGTTAAATTAAAATTAAAACTTATGAATTAAAGACAATTATTAATTTTAACTTGCTATTTTGTACTACGTCAACAATTCCATTCAATTTTCCATGTAAGAATACTTTTTATTATGTCGGATTTCGATCTAATGTTCCGGTATTGAAAACGAATGAAATCTGCAGGTCATGGTTACGTCGGCAATTATGTCTTTTAATATAAATTAACTCAAAATGTGTTTAATTAGCTTAATTGCTCTAATTTGTTTTTTTAGACCGCAAGCTGCGTTAAATGATATTCAACTCCTTGAATACAATTTATTGTATACTATAGTTTGAGTTTTTTCGTATAGCCACAATACAACAGTATTTTGTTTTATTTGTCCTTTCTATCACTGCACTTAGTACACTGTATCATCTGGCTCTCTACACAAAGCGTATTGAGTACTCTGCTATTTCTGTTTTTAACTTTCCAGTGTAATTAGAAAATTCAGTTTAATTTTGCTTAAGAGAAAGACGAATTTTAGAAAATAAAGTAGGTTGAAGAATTAGAAAAAAATTAATAATTGCAATTTAAATTTAATTTAAATTAAATCCACCAATCACCACAACGCCTACCCTGGTGAGGGTTTAACCGGATGTGAGGACAGGGGAAACAAGATAAATTACACTTAAATGATTCACTTAAACTTTAAAGAAACTAAATTTTAGTCAGGGTTTAAAATGACCTGACGTGAGTTCGACAAATGCAGAAATTTGTCAACGAAGCAGTTGTATTCTTTTTAACTAGAACGGAAATAATTCGACATGCATCTTTAAAGTTTTTTAGTTTTTTTTTTCTGTGGTATTACAAGAAATTTACCACTGTCATATTTTAGAAATCAACTCTTGCAATTCGAAAATATTCCAGCGATAGTATAACGGAGTTAAACATTCAAAACAAATATCGAATCAGAATTTGCGTATTTTCAGAATTCTTAATGCTTCTTCTGAACGTGTAAACAGGTGGGGTTTTTTTTATTCCTTTTTTTTTATTCATGACATTTTTGCCTACTTACTTTACATGCTGTAAACCAACAGAACACATGTGAAACACGTTAGTAGTACTTTAATTAAGAAAAAAAAATCCGTTTGGATCAATGAGCAGTGAATTATTCCGAATGTAATTTGTTAAAAGGAAAGTGTATTATTATGAATTCTGAATCGGTTTTGAATGTCTCCAGCGTAAGTTTCTAGTTAACTTTAAACTTGAGAAAGGATTAGAATCCAAATTTGGGTAAATATTTGGGATCTTTTATGAAATCATTGCTTTCTTTCGTATAAAAATGTCAACATCTTTTTTTTTTTAACTACTAGTCAACAGGATGTTTTCTTATGATACTAGTATTTTTCTGTGATGAATCACTGTTTTTTAGTAAGTCGAAAGCCGTTTAAAAAGATGCCACCTTCCCTGGTCATAGACCATGCATTTCCCGGCGACGGTTGCGAATATCTCGCAATATTACAGTGACATCAGCAAAAAAAAAAAAAAACTACTGGTAAAATTAAAGAAAGATTCCGTAGGTGCTAAACAAGTGTTTCGAAAATGTGCGGCAGAAAAGTTCTTATGCCCAAAGAAGTTCCAAAAAGGTTTTAAAATTGGCAGAACAAAATGAGTGCTTTGAAAAGTGTTCGAAATGTGCGCTTCAAAACGTTCTATGAAAAAGACAAGTGTTCGTGATCAAAAAATGCTCAAAACGTGTGCAAAAACTGTCTAAAGATTTCTAGTACAGTGCTGGAATGCGCGAAGATACGTTGAATTGCTTAAACATTCTGTGTTGCATTTTGGCTCCTATTTTCTCTCGTATTTGGAATTTAAATGTACAGTGAACAGCAACATGGTGAATTCAACAGTGGGAAATTCTTTATAATTGCTAAACGTTTACAAATCTAGTAACTATGACGTAGTATTCCTCCGTCACTAAATATGGTATATAGTATATTAGTAATTTCGAAACAAGCTTCTACAGATTTCTTTAGAAAACTCGGTTCTTGCATGCTACCACAATTCGGTGCCTTAGTGGCATTTACAATATTATGTAAGTTTTGTGGGGCAAAATATATGGTCACGATTTGTTGTCTGGGCAAATTTTCAAACATGAATTTTCACAGTTAGCGCGTTTAATTGAGAAATATTTTTTGTTTAGCCGTGTTAAAAATGCATATTATTGCACCAGTTTGACCTAAATACATAACGTTCAAAAATATAAAAAAAATAAACAATATCGTTAAGGAATGGAACTGGCAAGCCATTTTATTGTTGTGTCGGAATTCAAGTTAGTTAGATTTAACGATTTTCAGATTAGAAATCAATTTAATTTTGTCTACCAAACTATGAATTTTACAAATTATTTTCAGGGTGAAAAAATATGAATTTTTAAATCAAATAGCTGCTTTGAGTAGTAAATTCAACATGATTACTCATCACATCCATCGTATTTCTATAAGTTTAAAATGCATTTACTGCAGAAAAAAAGTTTCACATCTGCTCTGACATGTTACTTCCACAATTAAATTTAATGTAAGTAGAATTTAGACAGCCACTTCTAAATTCTCCTTTAAAACCCGAAAATATTTTCTCCATGTTTTCCGAAAATAGGTTTTCATAATATTATACGGAATAAATTGAATAAACTTCATTTTGACAACAAAGGAAAATATTGAGATCTCATTTTCTGTGAGTGGACGTCTCCCAAGTTCGTGCCATGAATAAGATGCGCACGAGAATACCTGTAGGATCAATAATCTTATCAAGTGAGTAATTTTCTTCCAAATAATACAAAAGCGAGTTTGAATTGAATTCCGGACTTTCCCAGATGTTTTTCCTACTTAAAAACAAACCTTTTGAATCGAGCCAATTTCAGGAAGTTGGCCAAAAGAATTTACAATCTGTTTTTACTATCGATTGGGTTCGGTTTTAAACAACAAGGGATATTTTTATGTTCATGAGTGAAGATTTTTTTCAGAAAACAAAATGAAGAAAATAATATGTTTAGAGAAAGTAGAAGTAAAAAGAAGTACTAGAAATTGAAAGAGCAGCATTGTTAGAAGTATTTTTGTTGTTTATTTAGAATTGGAAAAACATGTTTTCAAGTTCTGAAGTAAACAATCTAAGTTAGCTAAATATTTTCGAAACGTTTAATCATAGAAAATTATTTTTCATAAATTATAATATAATCATTATATACATCTAAAAGTTGAAAAAATATGGATAATAATATGTTGTACTATATAATCTATTTTGCTTCGGAAGACTAGAAAAAACAACGATTATTTTATGTTTAATAGGAATTAAGCGAAAAACAAAACTTTTCTAATGAAAGTTATTTGATTTGAGGTAAGATGGAATGTTAAGTCTCACCAAGAAGAAGTTATTTTTAGAAACTGCTTTATCAATACAAAACTAAAGATAATACATCCTACCTTTCGTAATGTAATTCAGATACGGTGAAAATTGTATCATTACCAATAAATACGAAATAAATTATCTATATTAAAAAACAAAAGCTGTATTACACCAGTCAGACATTTCGTTCCCCTTTAAATAACATCACAAAACATATTGCAATCAATAAAAGTGATCTTAACCCATTAATGCCTAGCGTCCCTTTTTAGGGACGGTCCAAAAAGTGTTTGAATTGACAAAAAAGGAACATTTCAACCAAATAATAGTGTTCAATTATTACTGTGGTATTGTTTCAATTCATTACTAACAGATTGCAGCACATAATCATTGTAAAGTGTGTTCTGTAGCCGTGTAACCAGTATACAAAATATCTTTGGAAAAAAATGTCAGGCATTAATGGGTTAATTACATGAATTAATTTAAATCATTACATGAATATCACAATAGGAATTAATGAATTTTACATTTAACAAAATTAGCTTAGAGATTTAAGTATTTTCTATAATACTGCGATATACTAATGAACTTCAACACGTTTTTGTTTTCTGATGTTTCCAAGTTATTTATTGCCTTTTTAACTGTACAAAAAATAAAAAAAAAACTTTGAGATCAGTTGAAAACTTAATAATTTGCACAAACCGAGGAAGATTTTTCAATGTGGTCCAAAACTTGAGAAAAATAAAAATAATAAAAATAAAGATAATAAAAATAAAGAAAAACCGCAATTTTTACATGAACCAAAATTTTTGATCCAAAAGGGTTAAAAACATGAGAAAGTGTTATTATAAAACTGAAAATAATAGATCGCTATTTCACTACACATACCTTTTCGAGCTTAGTATTATTATTAGTTTCTAAAATATGTTGTGTGAGTTGTGAAATATTTCGCAGAGTGGCCAATTATACTTTTAAGCAAAATATAACTTTATAAATGCAATTAAAGGGCTTGGTAGATGAAGGGGTTATGTGACAAAACAGAAATTGCGAGTAATTAAATTTTAAAGTTTTATTGTTGCAGTTATTGTAGCTTTTTCGTCTTCTGATTTTGTCGTTAGTGTACGTATGGAGTTGGTCCAATGACATCTACTTTTTGATGTACCAATTTTTATTTGCTTACCTTTGTCTATTGCTTACCAGTGTCCAGAGTGTTCATTTTTTAAAATGTAACATAGCCCCATCATCCCTCAAACCCTTCAATTGTGTGTGTGATTAAATTACTCTTGTGATGAAAATTAGATATATTCATAATTTTAATATTTTGTTTTACCAAGGCTTCACTAGATAGCGTTTTATACAGGCTGCTTCATTTGATCAAAATCTTTGGGATAAAAACGGATACATGTCGCCTAGCGACATCTATCAAATTTTGTGGTAACTAACATTATATACAAATCAGATAATAAAAGACAAAATTAACCCATTAAGCGCCAAGTCTCCCATTTTGGGAACCTTTGATTAAGATTTTTTTCCTCAGTAAGTAATAAAGATAAATATTTTGAAAATATTTTTAATTGAATAGCAAAGTCCCTAACTTAACTGGTATTTTTTTCAAAAAGTTTGTAATGTAAATTATATTTTTTAAAAATAGTTTAATTTTAGCAAAAAAGCTTGTATTTACTTCATAAGGCAAAAAAATCCTTAAAAATAAGAAAATCGAACGCAGACGTTTAAAAACATAGAATATAAATCACAACAGATCTTTTTTCAAGTCATAACAAACAGGGGTCAAGAAAATTAATTTAAGCGGGTTTTATAGCTGTTTATTTACACAGGTCCCAAAATGGGAGACTTGGCGCTTTCTGATTAGCAGGAAATACCAGGAGTAGCAGAGTTAATTCCTCCCCCATTTTGCATGAATAAACACTCCCTCTCTGTTATTTGCTGTTGAAGGCCAACCCCTTTGTATTAAACTACAGTAAGCTCTCTTTTGTTGTTCAAAATCAGTTGCTTTCATCAGAACAGGTGACATTCCATTCGTCCTGAAGAATGTTCTAGGTAAACAGCGGTGACCAATCCTCTATAAGGACAATGGTGCACCTCCTCCTAAGGGGAATTAGACGTCCACTAGAATGACATTCACAATCATTCGAAAAATAACGCCCTCCCCCTCTCTCCTTAAAATTTTAATGCTGCAGTAGGCACTATCCAGCCCCCTTTTCTTGTCCTTTGTGAGTTCCCGTGAGGAGTGCTTTCCCGAAGCCATAGCAAGTGGCTTTCAGTAAAGGAGGTTCAATTTTAAAACAGAAACTTCTTCAATTTTAAAGCAGAACATTTCTTGAAATTAAAATTGCTAAAATTTTTGACTTAGCAGCAAGCCTTGAACAACATGGCGACAACAAATTATAATGCCTTTCTAGCAAATGAGTACAGTGTCACTTGTAGTCACCCGCCAGATTCTGATCAGATAATTGAGAGGGAAAGCCTAAATGATAATTGCCTAGATCACATATAATCGAATAAGTCTCAATTCGCCTTTTTAGAATTTATTGCAATTTTCGTTATGACATCGGAGGAACTAGATCTGTCGCTAATATATCGACGTCAATCATACAGACCATTTTTTCTAAAAACATTCTGATACGATGAATTGTACATCATTTTCTTAAACATGTTGTGAAGTAGACTTTACAAAAAAAAAAAAAAACATTGCTATGAGGAAATAAATATAACGTTGCGCTGCTTAAAAATTTCTTAGTTCCGTTTTATAAATGTCTAGGACTAGTCATCGTCATTTAGCCTCGCTTGAACCCTGAGTATCTTTGCTCCATTATTTTCATTAATTATGCCTCGGCATAATCAATGAAAATAACCTATCACTTCTGTATGGTATACGACAATCCTAAAGCTTCAGACAAAAAGGTGAGAAATTCTTGGTGATAATTTCTTTTCATACAAAAAAAATGTTTAGTAAGTGAGAAAGTTTACAAAATCTATATTTTGAAACTTTTATACATATTGAATAATTTACAAACTTAATAATAAAAAAAATCTTTTAGTATCAATAAATAACTTTGTTAACTGCGTAAAAATGATTTTTAGGTTTTTAAACTAGATTTAGTCAGATTTTATTCAAGCATCACTATTGTAGCAGAGATATTTATGTTATCCCCACTAAGCGCCAAGTCTCCCATTTTGGGACCATACCATATCTCTTGACTAAATAAATATTTTCTAAAAATTTAAGCTATATATGATTAAAGATATGTATTGCTCCTCAAAACATGCCAAAAGTAAAATTTTTTCAATGTGGTTCATGTAGCGGCGTTTAATGGGTTAAAATTTAATTTGTTGGCGACAATTTTACAATTTGGCATTCAATTCTATTTTATTATATTTTAACGTCATTTAATAGCTTGTTCGATTTGCTGGTTTATTCTGCATTTTAACGGCTTGTTTTAATTAGTTAGCGAATTATTTTCCATTTTAATTGATTCTAATTATAATTAAACTATGAAACGACACTGGCACCGCAGAGCGATAAATCGCGATTTTGGAACGATAGTTCCATCAAAACTTTTGATGAGTTTAGATTGTCAAATTAATTTATTTGGCTATTTTTTTACATTTTAATGGATATTTTGGAATGACTATGGCACTAATATCTTGAAAAGCACATCAAGAATTTTTTCTCCGTAAAGCTTTTGAGAATATTTCAATAACCGAGATCTTTGTAGTATGTACGTTTCAGTTATAGGTACGTTTTTTAACTTGGCGATGTATTTTCTTACCACCTAAGCGAAGATTAAAATTTTAAGCTTGCATCGTCTTCATGGTAGCTTCTTTTCTCTTATTTTGCATTTTAATTTAAATTTCAATGATAAT
>JAXGGA010007006.1:0-65589 GCA_038373865.1 Uloborus plumipes
TGAATTCGAAATTTCAACTGGAAAATGTTCTAGAGGTGAAAAATGATTTTATTCTTTGAACACCACTCTTAAACATAATGTTTGAAGTAACTAACAATAGCTAAAATTAGATGTAACTACAGTTCTATCACAAATGTAAATTTTAATGAATCCAGGTTCTTCAATAACATTCGTTAATATTATCTTGAAATCTATATGTTTGTGTAACCGTATGATTGTTTTGTTCTTAATTTTGAATGGGTTTTTTAAAAAAATGTTGGCAAAATATAGTTAAACATCATTTTATCCATTGCTTGGTTTTATTTTATTTATTTTTTCAAAAATATTTTTATTTCGCTTTTTTTTTAGTGCAAATTTCATTGCTTGCTTCACATTACTTTTTTTATGCTCAAATGCTCCATAAAACAAATAAATTTAAAGGAAAAAAAACATCGACCCAAAAAAATTTTAAACAATTGGCACCAAAAACTTTGTTCCACTCAAGGATTTGTTTATAAAAAAAGTGTTCTGTTCTACCCCTCCCCGCTTCAGTTTTTGTACAGTCCAATTTCATTAACGCTACCTGAAGTTACAATTTATTTAGATTACAAAAAAATTGCTATATTTTATGCAAAATATTCTATTTCTAGGCACAAAAATACATTAATTTGAAACAAAAAAGGATATGGGCAACAAATTATTCAAAATTGCAGAAAAATATCTATTAAATACACCACATAAGTGAAAGATTAATGCAATTTTAATGTCATGAGTGGAGTGTCAAAAACTGTCTCATTGAGAATGTCTCGGTTTCAGTGGCGACATCTAGTGAGCAATGCTAACATTTTCTTGAATTAACTTTTTTGCTTTACTAGCATTACCCGCACGGCTTTTCCTGTGGTATAAAATTAAAAGGTCATTTGGTAATAAATTGATGTCGCAGAAAGAATACTCAATTTTAGTTATAATTCAACTGCAATTCCTTAAAAGTATGATATAAAAATAAGAAAAAAGTGAAGATAAGAACAATTTGTAGCTTATAGAAACCAACAGAAATCTCACCCAAGTTCAAAAGAAGAAGGAAATTTTATTTCCTAGCGAAAAAAAAAAAAAATACATTTTTCGAAATGAAACATTTTAGAAAGAACGTTGCAATACCGCAATTTAGACGTTATTTTTATAATTTACCGAGTTTTAATTCCTTAAAAACTGAGGAAAGAAAAGCAGACGATTTTTTCAACAGTTTAAATATTCCATTTAACGTTTTTAATAAGGCTTGAGTTTGGATTGCTACAAAAACAAATACATTTTTAAAAATATTACGGGAAAAAGAACCAAACAAATAAAAGATATAAAAACGTAACCATGGTAACAACATGAAAAGTTAATTTCCGTTGACAAAATAATTCATTTCATCTTTATTTTCGAGTTTTATTCTCGAGCTTAAACACTTAAAATCGTTTGGCTTACTGTAAGCAAGCCTTGAATTCCAGGATTCTATGAACAACTATTACAGCTCTTCTAATGCTCGTAGAACTTTCGAACTGACATCATTTTTAGGAGAAAAGTTCAAGCTTTCGAATGACATAACTTTTTTTTTTTTTTTGTCGTGTGCTAGCCAGGCTGGGAATTTGGGGTGCGCTGCTTGAAAATGTGTATGAAATATTTCTTCCCCATTTTGTCGAATTTGCATAAAAAATGAGCTAAGAATTGGCTTGCTTTACTGAAGGTAAGCCTTGAATTTCGGGATTCTAAAAACAATTATTACAGCTCTCCTGATGATCGTAGAAACTTCGAAAAAACTTCATTTTGTGCAGAAAATTCCAAGCTTTCGAATGACATAAGACTTGAAAATGTGTGTGAAATATTTCTTCCCTATTTTATCGAATTTCAGCTAAGAATTCGAATAGAAAAAGAACAAATTGAATTTTTGAAAAAACGCTTCGAAGTGCACACCTCCATGCTACAAACTAATTTTGTGCTAAATTTTATGAAAATCGACCGAACGGTTTTGGCGCTCCGCGTGTAACAGACAGACAGACATAAGGAAGGAACGAAGGACAGACCCACCTTCAGCTTTATTATTAGTAGAGAGTAGAGATAGAGAACAGAAAAACAGTAGACACATGTGTGAAGCCAAAAGGTTTATGATGAGCTTCAAAGTATTATTTTTGTTCTATATCAATTTTCCGATGTTGATATAAAATGAAACTTGCAAGTACGCTCATTTTAGCTCATATTGTGACCCTGCGCTGTTTTTGAGCCACATTTGAAAAGCTAAAAAATAAAAAAATAAAGAATCTGTAGCCACAATTAAAGAAATCGGCGAAAGTGAGGAAAGAAAAATGTCGACAAAAAGGAATTATCTTAATACTATTATAAATGCGAAAGTTTGGATGTTTGAATGTTTGTTCCTCTTTCACGCAAAAACTACTGAACGGATTTTCATGAAACTTTTACCATAATGTAACTTATACATCAGAATAACACATAGGCTATAATTTATAACGATATTCGAAGAAGTTCGATTGGTAGCGCTTTTTTCATTCCAATTTAAGGTACATTTTTCGCATAAATCCGCGAAGGCTTTCAACAAACTAATTCAGTATTTAGTGTATCATCTCAACTCCCTGTCGATAGCTAGAATTGCGTGTATCATTTCCGCTTTTCGCATTAAATGTTCAAGGCTTTTCTCAAGTCAAATCAAATCAGAGAATTTTGTAAGATTACTTTTTGGACTCATATAGAACTGATGACAAATTTTAATTTACTTATGCAAAGGTTTCTTAGAAACCAATATATTTTACACTTTTAAACTTCAGTGTTTATTTGCAGTTTTTTTTTTTTTTTTAATGTGATTTATTATCTAGAACTTTATCTTAGTATCATTTCATAGATTAATTGTTTCACTGTTATAAGTGAAACTCTTTTAAATGGCATTTTTTCTATACACTTAAATGTCATTAGTTGTTGATATTTAAGCTTAGTTAATTATATCATTTTAGAGGAAGCACTTTTTCTATTGTAATTGGTTTTTTTTTTTTCGTTTT
This sequence comes from Uloborus plumipes, assembly GCA_038373865.1. NCBI lineage: Eukaryota > Metazoa > Arthropoda > Arachnida > Araneae > Uloboridae > Uloborus > Uloborus plumipes. The sequence continues at coordinate 3,030 of JAXGGA010007006.1, forward strand.
TGTGTATCAGAGTGAATTCATGCAATACATTTTTGTTAGTGTACATGAGTCATAACTGATTGCATGATTAAAAAAAACACTACTTTTTGAACCATAAAACCAGTTTATTATCCTGAAGTGTTTCCATGCCTTCCAGACAAAAAAGATAAAATATTGACACAATATTCAATTTCCATTCACCTTTATGTTGCTACATTTTTTTTCAGCACGGTACCAGGCTTGGAGTCAATTACGAGAAAATGTAATCGATTACGATTACGATTACGAGCGTGAAAAATTGGAGATTACAATTACGATTACAACCCTCTGACAAATCGCTATTACGATTACAGCAACGATTAGATTACGCAAAAAAATGTAATCGATTACGATTATTATCTGCCGATTACGATTTTGATTACACGATTACAGATTTGTGAGAAATATTTATAGACAAAGGAGGATCCAAAAGTTTTGAAAGGGGGAGGTGTCAAGTTTTAGTGTGCTAGTTTTATACCTTATCAGTTGAGTGGAAGAAAAATGAAACTTGTAAAAGTACTTTCTTAAAAATATTACACAATATTGCACAGTTAGTAATATTTTTATAGCATTTTGTCAAATTAACCATCTATTTATTCTGGTAAAAATTACTATCAGGAAAAATATAAATATATGCAATTTATAAATTGTTTTAATGTAATTAGTATTAGAATAATAAAATTCTCAAATGATATTCTTATAAGATTTAACATTTTTCATACCTAATGCATGCAGGAGCGCCCCGATGGGAGGTCACGGGAGATCATTGTGACCTTCCAATAATTTTCGCGCACATTTTGCTGACGATTCGGCAATTTGAAGGTAATATTACAACATTGAGATTACTTGTTCTTTTTAGTTTTTAGAATTTTTTTACAAAAGATGCCTAATGTTTTTTCTCACTAAATGTTATGCATGTACGACATGTGTGCGTGCTTGTATTGTATCATTCGGTAAAATAATATCATTCGGTTTTCATTTAAAAAAACCGGAACTTCATTCGGCAAATTGATGATTTTTCCCCCTCCCAAAAATTTTAGTTCGGGGCGCCCCTGAATGCGTGGATAAAATTATTGTTTCAATGAGAGCAAGATTGATAAGTGTTGTGCAAATCATAAAATGCGTTTTTCATCGCGGGGCAGTATATATATAATGTATACAGTAGCGGATCACCCAATAGGCGCATGAGGCGCGAGCCTGGGGCCTCAGAAAGGCAGGGGGCCTCGAAACGGTGGATTGTCACATTCTCAAAAATAAAAATTTTCAATTTGAGGAAAAGCCAATGAAAGTCACGAACTTGAGTGGAAAATGCTCAAAACCCACGGAAATTGACAGTAAGCCAAAGCCAATAGGACTGATTGGTGATTGCTCTCAATAGGGCCTGCATTTAAGCTGGGCCCAACTAACTAATACTGAGGCCCAAAGCCCACAATAATTTGAAGCCTCTCTGAAAATTCAGTGGCAGAATGCAGCGTGACTAGGGGCCCCGTTAAAATACATTTTTGAGGGTCCACTTTGTCCATCTCAGCACTATGTAAATCATTTATCATGTGCATTTTTGAACCCTCTTAGGGGCCTCTATGGCCATAGAAGCCCTCACAGTTACAATATCGTAAATCCGTTCCCGGTAAAATGAATAAAGATTCTCGTTCAAGGAAGTTTTTTTTTTTCTCCAATTAATAAATAGTTACTTTTTTATTATTTTTCTTAAAAATACTCATATTGTTTGCATAACTTTAATGCTGTGCATAATTCTTTGAAAAATTGAGGCCTCTTAGAAAGATTGAACCCAAGGCCCAGGCCTAGTTGGCAGCGTCACATCTTCAAAACCAAAAATTTTTGGATTTGAGGAGTTGCCATGGAAAGTCATAAGTTTGAGTGGGAAATGCTCAAAACCCATGGAAAGTGACAGTTAGATGAGGATTATAGGCTTGGGCTGAAGCCAATAGGACGACTGCTCAAAATAGGGCCCTGCATCCAAGCAGGGCTTGAATTACTAATACTAGGGACCACCTAATTTGGAGACCCCTAAAGATTCAATGGCAGAATGCGGTGGCTGATTTACAGGTTTGGGGGTCTGTCAAAATGCATTTTTGAAGGCCCCTTTGTACATCTCAGCAATATGTAAATCATTTATCATGTACATTTCTGAATAAATTTCGGGCTTCTGTAGTCATGGGGCCCCTGCGGTTGCAAGAATCAATAAAAATTCTCGTTCAAGGAAATTTTTTTTCCAATTAATCTATCGTTATTTTTAAAAATTATTTTACCTTAAAATATACACGTACTGTTCCCATAGCTTTTATGATGTGCTATGCCTTTAAAAAAATTAAGGCTCCTTAGATAGATGGGCCCCAAGGAATAGGTCTGAGCCCCAAATTCAAGAGCATGGTACTTCAAGAGCGTGAGAGCAGTTTGTTTTTAATGACCGGATTGCTTTGTTGGGGAAGAGTTTTAGAAATGACATATATCACTTGGATCTCTCACATCTGGAAGAGGAGCTGTACAGGCCCTGCGAGCTATATCTGTTCGGCTGGGGGGCAATTGCCTGCAAATCCCCGTGGTGCAAAGGTCAGAAAACGTCCTTCTTCTGATGAGTGGTTGACGGTTGACAAAATTGCTGCGATTCTGGAAGGAGTATTGTAAATAGTCATGGGGGGGGGGGGAGATTCTACGTTATATAATAGACATTACTGGTAAAAGTTAAGATTAGCTACATTTTATTCTGTTCTCAGTTCTCACATCACAGGGTGGTCCGAACTTTTAAGGGGATGCGTCGTAGGGTGGCCGCAACTTGCGTTATCTTACGTGGGAATCTCAGGTCCTGTGGGGAATCTTGTAAAACCGTGTGACAATTAACAATTCAAGCTTGCGAGTGGTCTCCAGGAATGAAAGATCAGTATTGGATGGCAGTTTTTTTTTTTCTTTTCTTTTCTTTTTAGTCATTTTCCAATTGGCGTCAAGAGAGTGTCTTCTACACCTTTTGCCTTCAGTTAAAGAGCCTTCTTTAATAACGTGTGCATATTTTCGTGATGATTGCAGCTCAGCTACCGACGTGCGTTTTGCGTAAAAACTTTAAACGGAAATTAGAATAATAATAATATAAAAATGCCTGAAAGCCATAAAAAATCTGGTACGTTTTGTAGCAAATGAAAAGCGCAAGAAATCAAAGAATGAAAAACGAATGAAGTAAAAAACTTATGTCCATCCTGCTGAGAAAACTGGACCTTATGTCTTAGTTGTCCAAAATTGTGGACCTTTGTGTCTGTCGGACCTTATGACCCTTGGATTTTATGTCTGTTGGAGCTTCTTAAGTATGCCGGACCTTTTGTCTATTGGACCTTTTTGAACGTGGATCTTCAGTCCGTGGACCTCGGACTTGGACCTTTGGTTTCGGACGTTTTATTCGAGTAACTTGAAAAACAAAAAAAGGTTATTAAAAGTTTTTTTTCTGTATCAACTACTACTGCTCTATCAAGCTGCAAAGGAAACGAGCTACAATCAGAACAGGTGAGAAAAGAAAATAAATACATATTTCGCTATATTGTTTTGCAATTTACGAATTATCTTAACGTTATTAATTTCAGTCGCCAGTGGAGATATAAGTTTCTCAAAATTGAAAACAATAAAACATTATCTCAGTTCTAAAATATACCAGGAAAGACTACGTGTCCTAGCCACTTTGTCTATTGAAAACGACACCTTGTCTAATATCGATACGGGCATCATTTCATTTTGAAAGATTTTGCAGAAATTAAAGCAAGAAGACTGGTTTTATAAGCACATTTTATAAAACTTTTTATTTTACTGTGATGTTAGATGTTTTAAGAATGATAGTTTACTCTAATTTACTATTTTTATATTATTAGTTTTATAATATACTGCTATTTTGCAATAACTGATTTTAATTTTAAAATTTTTCTAACGATGCAAATAAACATTCCAGTTCATTTGAAAAAAATTACTATTGTCTTGGTCAATCATGTGTGCTTGGAAAAAAGAAACAGGGGGAGGGTGGCAGGGAGGCGCCAAATAATTCTCTGCTTGTGCGAAATTTTCAGGGTCGACTCTACTTAATATTAAATCTAGTTTTAGCTATTTTTCGAAAGAAATATTATGTCCGCACCTTACATTCTTTCATATTTGATTCCGACTTATTTTGAGAATCTATTTATAGCAAAAATAACTACTTTAATATTTATGTCCAAGATACGTTGCGTGTCACTACTCTTGAGTCTGTGCATACAACTAAAATAATAATTTTATTACTACTACTATTATTAATAATAATAATAAACTCATAAAATTTAATTTATGTAATGAACTTATGAGCATTACTTGAAAAATATTTGCATGTTTAACTTGAAATTTGCTTCATGTATTTTTTGTGGTAAAATCAGAAAATAAATGAGCAAGTTAAATTATATTTTACGTAAAAATTTTACAGTTTTTTATCTTGAATTTAAGGAAAATTAATATGCATTTAGCGTTAAAACATTTTCAAAAACTTTTCATATTATACGCGGATTTTGAAAAAAAAAAAAAAAATGTTATGTTCATTCCTTACATTATTTTTGCATGTTACTAAGCCTGTTGCTAGGCCTGGGTGCTCAGTTCTAAAAGTAAAGCAAAAATCTTTACTTGATTTTTTTTTTTTTTTTTGAGATTATTAATTGTTTTCAAATTTTATTTATTATATAAAAAGGAATTTTAATTTTATTTCACTTAATTGTGTAAATTAATGAAACTTAAAAAGTGGGGCAAAGATCTTGTGCAGTAATTTTAATATTTCTTTTTTGTGCTTTCTTCATGTGATTTTTGTTTTCAAAAAATATAAAATGTTTTAGATGATAATTTTTGCACACGAACAATTTTAAAAATAAGAATACAAAAAGAGAGTACCTATTTATAATCTATTTTTTGCGATTACTATTGCAGTACACCGTATATTATTATATTTCAAGTAGAAATTTGAAAACAAAAAAAAATAATAATATTTCAATATTTTGCATTCACAATTTCAAGAAAATTTAATTTATTTTATTGTGGTTGCAACAAAGTTAGCCATATAATTAATGTAAAACGACAACTAGGACATAACACTTAATTAAATCATGTCACACTCGAGTGGATTTCGGTGTTTGATGTAAGATAGTTTCACTAGGGCTCGGATTGAAACTTTCCAGGTTCGGGCCCGAAATGAGCCCGAACTCATCTCTAATGCCACTATAAGCGGGTCCCTATGGCATGTGTGTACTGTGGAAATTGGACATGGTCGATACTTCTCAATGCACTTATGTACCTTACTTAATTCATTATTATACAGCAAAACTTTAATAATAATTCAATTTTTTTCGCATTTATCTATTGTTAGAAATATATTAGACAAATTAAAAGTAATTCGTTTCATTATCTATAATATAAATGTAATTATATCTCCCTCCCCCCCCCCCAGAGCTTTTTAATTCCCAACATAAAAAAAGTTGATTTTCTGCATCGATCATGTTAGTGAGCTATCCCACTTGTAGTTTGGTCAATGGGGGGGGGGGGGGGGGCGGCTCCAGATCAGGTTGCGCCTGGGGCCTCAAAATCCCATGATCCGCCACTGAATGTATATAACATATATAATGCTCATTCGCGACAGCAGTGTCATAGCTGAAGAATTATGATGTTTGATCCACTAATTTTATAGAGATGATTGTAACTAATGTGTAATCTTAACTTGAAGATTTATTTATTTATTTTGCGTGTGTGTGAGACCATTTTATAATAATACTAGCTTTAGAGACGGCGTTGCCCGGGTGCGTATTAATACAACATAGCATTCAGAAAAGAAAAAAATTTTTGGAAGAATTCTATTCTTATTTGTATAAAATAGCACCAGCTAAAAGCGAAACATGTATAAGGCTTTTAATTCATGTTTTTGCATAATTTCTCTGATAGATAGGAGGATAAGAAAAAAAAATTTCTGTATCATACATAGTTTGTGCCAAATGAGAACATGAATTATAATTGTTTTTGACATTATTTCATGCTAAAATGAAAGAGGTGAGCCTTGAAATGAAAAGTCATTGTTTTAATTTTAATCTTTGTTGGAAAATGCTGATATTTAAATACCATAAATTTTATCAATTTGTAACCTAAAGGCTCATGTCGATTAAAAAAATAGGCCTAATAGGCTAGATTCCTATAAAAGGGTCATTTTTTGACAAAAAACTTGAATTTGAGCTTTTTAGATTTTTTAAAATTTCAAGACCCCGCCTATGAGAATTCTAGGGCATCAAGGAACCTCTGTGTCAAGTTTGATGAAAATCTGACGCAAACTGTGGATTTGCATAGAGAACAAGTATACAAACATACAAGCATTCACTCATTTTTATAGATATAGATTTTATGTCACAGTTTTTAAGGTATACTGAAGTGCTATTATTGGCACTAAAAACATGAAATTAAAAAAATAAACATTAATACAAAAGTAAATTATCTTTTTGTGCTTTGAATAATTTCCAAAAATGCTTAAAAATAAATCATAGGCATTTAGTCTTGTTCATAAGCAACCCAGGTAGCAGGGCCGGCCTTAGCAAATGCGGGGCCCGATTGGAGAACTCCGGCGGGGCCTCTTTTAAAACTCTTTTTAAAATAAAAACTTTTTGTTTCGCTATTTTTCAACAAGAAAAAAAAGTAATAATAAATCAAAAGCTTGCTAAAACAAGCCATTACAGACTAACCTTTCTTTCTATTGTATGCACCTTCCCTGAGGTACATACTGGAATCCGCCTAACCCCTTATCTCGAACCTGTCACCATGAGCCGCAGGGGGCCGAGGATTAGGAGAGTACAATAGGGACCGATAAGGTGAGCTGGACAGGTGATGACTGTCGCTGGACCCAGGGAAAAAAAATTGTGCGAATGGGGAAACTTCTGTGATAGAGGGAGAAAATCCTTCCAAACATCCCTAACTTCTACAAGGGAGAAAACGTTTTTGCTAAGTTGCTAGGCCTAACGTTAAATTCTACATTGCCCTCAGCAGCATAGGCGGACTTACGGGGGTGCCAGGGGGTGCGCCGCACCCCCAACATTTTTGGCTGGATTTTGAAAAAAATGAAATTAAGTATGTTTCTCCAAGAAATACAGTTGGAAAAAAACCTTATTGTTCAGTGTTGCAGTACAGAATGAGTGTATACTCCGTAATTGGGTATTTATTGGCACATCATTACAATTTCTTCTACTTTAAAACTACCATGGCAAAAATTACAAATTAAAAAACAACGGGACTGTAATAACTTTATCAGTAAAATCTGTCCTGAAATCAACTGAAAACCAGCATTTTTAAGGTAAATTTTCAAAATTTTCCATAGAAGTATTCTCCCCCCTCCCGACTTCTTATTGTAGTGGCGCAACCAGAGGGGGCCCACGATGCTCGTGCTCCCTTCCTCCCACCCTTTCTCCAGAATGCTGAGTTGATATTTTTAAAAAAAATTTCTTTATTATTGAATAGAAGGTAAGAACGCGTCTAGGGAAAAGGCACCAAAATACCTAATGTGAGAAAACATCTTAATTTCGTTCAAAAATAAAAAAAAATCTCTACACCTAAATTTTTCAACAGCATCAGATTGTTACTCAGCGAATTGTATGCCGCCCCCACCCCCTCTCGCCCTATCCTCTTGTTTTCAATTTCATTTCTGCCTGTTTTTCTTTTTATTTATTTATTTTTTTGATTTTGTCTGAAAATAAGAAAGTCTTCGAAATGCTATTTCTCGGAAGTCCTCTACCCCGCCAAAGTTATTAATTACGGAGCATCAAATTTCGTGTCCTGGTCTTCAATTTAGCTATTTAGCCAAATTTTCAGGAAAAATCCCCCAAATACCAAACACCTTAAAAGATTGAAAATCGCTTAAAATTTAATTTTTGAAACATCAATTTTGAAAGACTGCTGTGTCCTTAACGCCACCAAATATGATATTCAGTGGCGCACCCAGGATTGCTTCCTAGTCGAAAAACTAGTCATTTTTGGTTAAATTAAGAAAGGGGCTAGGGGCTATCTCTTGTCAAATTTCCAAAAATTAAGTCCAAAAAACGCATTTCAAGCAGTTAGGTTTTATCAAGGGGTTTCATTTTTGTTCTTCTGGAAGGGGCTTAAGCCCCTTAGCTCCCCCTCGTTGGTGCGCCATTGATGATATTACATACACTCACATGTTTAAAGCTTCAATTTTGGAAAATTTTCGGACAAGGGCTACCCCAACCACCCTTTCTCCATCATTAAAAATCGTTAAAATTTTGGTTTTCTAAACTACAGTTTCGAAAAGTGTAAAGGGAGAACTTTTTGGCACAGCAGGCTGTGGCTGACGCTTCCGTATGAAATCTGAAAATGAAAAAAAACTAATATTTGAAAAACTTTAAGGCGGGAGAGCCTTACAACCTCTCCTCTTAACATTACTGAATATTGCTGTAAAACTTCGTTTTTTAGGACTTCTATTTCGAGATATTTCCTGGAGAGAGAACCAGAACGCCTCTCTCGTAGCATCATCAAGGTTTGTCTACAGTTGCGTTTTTGGAACTTCAACTTCGAAAAGTTGCGGGGAAGGCGATCGATTTTGCTCTATTTTTCAAAAAATTGATCGGGGACAGTCCTTAAGCTAAGCCCCATCCCTTAAATGAGCGTCAACAAATATCGCCAATAATCGCGTTTTTATACCTTCAATTTCCAGAATTCTATGTGGAAGTTCCTGTGAACTTTTCTTTCCCCTCACAGCACCAGAGGCCATCTAAAATTGCATTTTCAGGATTACAATATCAAAAATTTTCCTGGGGATAATCCTCAAACCTGCCTATCAAATAGAGAAAAACCTAAAAGCCGGATTCGCTAACGTGGGCCCAGCCCGAAAAAAACTCACCCGAGATTTTTGGGAGTGGCCCGCTTGAAATGATACACTATGTTGGTGAAGTGTTTTTTTTTTCACAATTTACTGCATATTGAAAACATTTATTTCAGGAACAAACTAAACATTACAAATATTTCGATCAATACTAAGCCTAGAAATTGGTATTGATCAGTTTAGTTATAACATGTAGAGTGTTATGATATTTAGTCTCGGTCCATACGTGGTCCAGAAAAAGGCATCTTCCTTTAAAACTGTGCATATGAATTTCAGTTATTTATTTATTTATTTGAATATTTAGAGGATCAAAATAAACATAGGAGCTATTTAAATCCACAAATTCAATTCAATATTAATTTAAAATATAATAAAATTAATTAAAAAAATCAATATAGCAATGCTTTTTCCAAATAAAAAATTCTTTAGGGAGTCACAGTGACCTCTCCTCGTGGCTCTTCCGACTCTTTAAAAATTTTACGTAGCAAGCAGTTGTTTGGTATTCAATGTTTGAATAAAGAATGATATTAAAATGACTTTTGAAAAAGCTCGAAAAAGTCCGGGTTTTTCATCAAAACCCCAGCGGGTTGGGTTTTTTCAAACCCTGCTTAAACATGTTTTCTGATTGCGCCACTAGCTTGTTGTCCTGGGGTCCTCCCCCCACCCGATTTCTGGCACTGTTGCACCCCCAAAATTTGCAGCCTAAGTCCGCCCTATGCTCAGCAGCTGGGGAAAGGAAAAATTTTCTTCCCCACCTTTAGAACCAAAACTTTATTTCTGTGTAACTCTTCTTACTTTATAAAGAGAAAACGTAAATCTATGTATCAGCCCAAAAATAGTTTCGATACATTGATATATAACTCAAGGGCCCGCCATTACCAGCGATGGGGACCCGGTACTAATTTTAATGGCATCGGGGCCCCCCCATGGCCACCCCCTCCCCAAATTGCATTTTTTTTTATGCCGGTCGTTCTCAGCACATTTGCAATTGTAAAAAAAAAAAAAAAGAATAGAAGAGAAAAAAAAAATTACGGAAAAACTTTTTTTTAATTACGAAAGTGTGCCACCTGATTTATATTTTCACGTTATTTGTATCGCCAGATGATTTTAGAAAAGGAGGTGCCAATTTTTCTTTGCGCAATCCGTGTTTCATTCATTAGTGTTTGTACTAGCAATGAGTTTGCGGCATGGAAGAAGCATGCGCATGGAAAGCGGGATTTTTTTTTTTTTTTTATTTACAGACTTTTCTTTTTTTTTTTTTTGATGAAATTAATTGACACTAAAACTGGAACAAAGACATTTCTTAATAACCTTGACGGGCCCACCCAAAGCTCCGGGCCCCGGTACTAGAGGTCCAGTATCCCCCTAAACGGGGCGGCCCTGGATATACTTATAATTCGATTTCTGGTTAAGCATTTGATTTTAGACTTGATATGCAATCTGCGAAAAATGCTGTAGACATAGTCTGTATTCATTTTTTACGCTTTTAGTTTCATGTCATAATATAATATAAAAATGGATGTATGTGTGTTTGTTTGTTGGTTTGTCTCCATATTCCAAATCCAGTTTTCGTGCGGATCGGATTTTCATCAAACTTCGGCACAGAGGTTCCTCGATGCACTAGAATTCACATAGGCGGGAAGTTTTGAAATTAAACAAAAAAATCCAAAAGCTCAAAAATTCAAATTTTTTGTCATCAAAAATGGCCATCCTCTTTCCAATTGTTGAATAGGGTTGGGACTCATTTTGCCGGAAAAATGGTTTATTTTGCTGGGGACATTGGGGGGAAACTTTAAAAACCGGACAAAAATGAAAAAAAAGAAAAAAAAAAAAAAAAAACAAAAAACAACAAACTAGAACAACATTGCTGGATAGCAAAAAATTTACTAAAAAAACTAAGATCAGTAATAATTTATAACAAATTAACAATTGAGAGTTAAAATCAGAAAAATAATTTGAAATTTCATTGGTTTTTGCATGAACAATTAAACATATTTTTAAATCATTGTTAAAAAAAAAAGAAAAAAAAAACTTGAAATAGATTCAGGAGAAAATGTTTCAAACACCTGCTTATGCTATTCAGTTTCGGAAAAAAACACATGTGTATTCTCTAATTTCTTGTGAAGAAATTTAATTTGAACTTTAATGCGTTTTCTTTCTAATGAACTTTTCCGATCATTGATTACCTAGAGGTTAAATAGCGATGGTTTTTAAAATATGATCCATCCCTCATCTCATGCCGCAAGACGCAAGCAAATCGCAGCACATATTAAGCCTCAGAACAAGTTAGAGTATAGGATAGCTAGGCCCATCCGGTGCATATAGTTGGTGGGGTCAGGATGGGAGGAGGGAAAAATTAGTCTTCTTATCCTTCCATGCGCTCTCATCCTTTACGCAATGAAAGAAGAAGAATTTTTTTAACCGTTTACAAACTAACATGCGTGGTTGTTTTTTCCAGCAGTACATTTGCATTGAATATGAACCCTGTGACTCGCAACGAGGAATCCCGTGCGGCACCGTGGCGCGCTCCTTCTGCGGATGCCTAATCTTTCGGCCGTCGCCCAAGCATCCACAGCCTGGAAAAATGTAAAAAAGGTCAGGCTGGTCTCAACGTATATTGTATCTTGTCACTGTGCAGTATGATGAGCTGCAAACATAACTAATTACAGTTTATCTTTTTCTATACAAGTTAAACCATTGCCTCTATCAGGATAGATCTGGCCATGAGAACTCTTTCAGCCTGGCATGATAAATTAACTGACAAGATAATGAATAATTTGTGATCCGTCAGTTACATACAACACTGGCAGTGCAAAGGCGAGCATCTATGGAAGGCAGGGAGGAAAGCCTTCTATATATTGTATAGTAGCTAAAGATACGATATCCTAATAAATTATATCACATGTATAATAAATTCAGGAATACGGTATTAGAGCATTGATGTAAAATTAAAATCAAGTTAGTAATGTTTCATTTTAATATGAATTGATTGATCGTCGTAAATTACACGACTGCGAGTGATGTGACACCAGTGCGGGAACTAGGCTAATGTCTTTAATCGAAGGCTTTTGTCCAAGTAGACATATATCCATTCATTCAATGTAAAAGGCATTTCAAAAAGACCTTTCAGGGTGTTCAATTGGCGTTCATGACGGGGCAAAGAAATTCGCACTGATGTCGACGCAAGGTACATCGACTCCTGATGTCTAATGACAAATTAAATCAAGCTCTTAAACCGAAGAATTATCCTTACAGTACCATGTGCTACTGCTCTTGATAAATTAGAAAATGCAGTTATGGTGCCAGGGTGCAACGGCCGGGTGCGATTAATCGAGAGTGTGGTCCGTGGATACTCATTCTCTGAGGGATGTTACGACCTTGTACAGAAAGCAGGGAGTCAAAAAAAAAACAAATTGGTCGTACTTTGATAACCTTAACAAACGCAACACAACGCTACAGTTTCTATTGGTCAAAGTCGGTGGGTTTGTAGGTGTGGATAGTTTGACTGCTGCACCGGAACACGCCAAAGGTCGCAGACTACGCGTGCGCAGAAAAAAAAACAATAAAAAAAATCGGAATAATAAATCTCCCTAGCAGAAAGCGCCGTCCTTGGAGACAATCTCATGCTCCGGAAAATTATCGTGTCCCCCCCACCCCTCCTTCTTGACCGCTTTTCGATGTGGACTTAATCCGTTCTTCTGTGTACCATATCCGGGCGATGACCCGGTGCACACTCCTATGCGGGACGGGTTGTTCGTCGATCTGTCGATGTGGACCCAAATCCTCAAACACGCGACTTCGCCGGGCTGCTTACTCAGCTCGTGTCAAAGTAACGTTTCGCGTATAAAGTCTTAAGCAAAACCTGTAATTCGTAGGCGGTAGTATTAATAGTGCGCACTAAGGCATGTATAATGAACTACGTGTCAAACAGTGTCGACAACGGGCCAGGGGACTAGTGCACTAACAACACAAATACCGATTACCAACAGACGTATAAAACCGGCGACGAACCTTCGAGTCCGTTGGCGGGCCGTCGAGATGCCACCTGAACGGAGGTGGAGCTCCCGTTGTGCCTCCGATGGATGCAAGAGTGCCTACGTGCACATACCGGTCCATCCATAAATTGAAAACACAAGTGAAATCCTCTCTAACTCACTCCACCGAAGATCAATATTAACAACATCATACACATTAACAAGCCATCAACAATATTTCAAATCAACTTCCACCGGTTGCTCTATTACCTTTCATTTTCCCAGTTCACGTTGGTTCGCTGGATACTTTGTATCCTTCCGTGCGAACGCGAAAACATGTGTCATACTTTTTTTTTGATTATATACTTCCCCCAAGAACACTTAACTAAGTGTATGTCCTAGTTAGTTGGCTTTAGGCAATAGTGGGGTAACAAAATTGTATCGTACGGGCCACCCCTAGAATTATGGCCAGCTGCCGGCTTGCTAACTTGGCCATCCGGCTTCGACAAGCTTAACAATAATACTTTTCGCGAGCAGTGCATCGGAAGGGTGGAAATCAAAAACAAGCGTGCGGCTGGGACTTGGGAAAAGGCGCAGTGGCTCGCATCGGGGCCCTACTTCTATCCTATTGAGCCATCATTTCACTCCCCCTCATTATGAGAATTTTGAGCATTAAAATCCCGTGCATAGTTCTGATAAACGCATAAGCTTTCGGTAACTCGTAACTCAGGAGGAAGGAGCTCGGCGCGTGGGACGTGCGAAATTCAACACAGCACGACCCGAAGACTGTCCCCCACAGAGATTGACAGGATAATCTGGGCCAGCTTCTGGTCTCCCGGAGCCGTCACTTTTCTCATCTGCTCTTCCGATTTTCTTTCTTCTCTTCCAAAATAATATATTCTTTAAAAATTAAAAACAAAATTGATACTTTGAAGCAGGTATTACCGGAGACCAGTGGTTTTACTTTAAGGTATACAGGCCAGGAGAGAAACGTGCGCTCAGCGCGCGCAGCGGGCAGGGTGTCAGAGTCGACAGCCGAGAGTCGAAGGCAGGGACGAATTTTAGCAAGTAGGCAGAAGGAGTAGTGGCAAAGTGCATGGCGGCGTTGGCGGAAAAGCATGCTCGCAGCAAGCGACTGCAGTGGGTGCTCCTAAGACGCGTAGAATAATTTTTATTTGTTACTTTTTGACAAAACCTGAGCAAGTGCGCTGTCGCGGATGGGGTCGGTCCACGACTCTTCGTGTGAATAACGCAAGAACAAAAAAAAAACAAGAACAAAGAAACAAGAACAACAAAAACACTAAGAAAAAAAAACAATAAAAAAAAAAAAAAAAAAAAAAAAAAAAAAAACAAAAGAAAGAGAAAAAAAAAAAAAACTACCAGACTCCCACCATCTCTTTTGAGAGGGCTCCTCCTCCCCCAAAATTTTGGAAAATTATAGTCCGGGCAAAACGCAGTTATTATCTAGTTGAAGACGATTACTCTTAGAGGACCTTGATATTAGATGGGAGGTTTTCTATACTTAGAAATGCCACCCCTGGCTTTGAAACTTGTTTGCCCGTCAAAAACTAATTTTAAGTTACTTTTTCTTTTGGCCAAGTTTATGGAAGAAGGAACGGGTACCCGTTCCTTCCTCCCCCATAACCTGGGCCAAAAGTTAGTCCCCCACGATCAGAAATTTTCCTTTGAAAATATTTCAAAAATATCCTCTGTCGGGCATTAAACAAGAAGTTGGCGGATTGGGTTGCTGGTCGAGCAGAAAATAAAAAAAAAAATTAAAGGGCACTAAAATGGCAATTTTAAGAAGATTTCCCTGGTTTTTGTCAAATGGGTTTGTCTCTCTGCCCCTTAGCGTCCCTAGGCTTAGAGCCCGCTTAGCTACCACCGCTGTAGGCAAGTTGAGACCGCTCAACATTGAATGAGTGAAGAAGACTAACTTATATAACAGCTGTTCTCATTTCCTGCGTGAGAGTGTAAGCAGTTGTATTAGACGTAGCGTTGAGAGGGGCTATTGAAGTTTGTTCAAAATTATGAAGAATTCCAAAACGCGCATTTAAAATGATATTATCGTAGTGTTTATTTTGTAAGGTGTGTTGAAGAATTTTCGCCTGGAAATTATTAAAATGACAGTGGGAAGCCACTCAAGGTAAATCGACTGCAAGAAATTTTAGCATACTGGAGCCCCTCAAGTACGATTTTGTTTTTGTTGGAGAAGTACGCAACGCGGAAAAGGTAAGGATTCTTGAACTACCACAGTTCTTCCTTTGCAAAGGTGCAGACGAGGTTCCGAAATAAAAGGGGAAAAAAAGGGAGGGGGTGTGAGAAGAAAGTGGGAGAGAAGTGGGCACGGCAAAATAATTGTACATAATAATTTATAATTCAGGTTAGAATGAAATTCAAGTTGTCGTTGATTTCTATTTGAAAAAAATAAGATTTTCCCGTCTGTCGCAAGCATTTAATAATTTTTTGTTTCTTAAAAATCTGCTGTAGGTTTTAAAACAAAGAGTTCGACATATTTTTTGTTAACCGGGTTCTCTCTTCAGGTTAATAAATGAATATTTAGAAGGACAAATCTATCCAAACGAACTAGCATTTCTGTATTGTGTGATGAGTTGGGGGTACCCAGAAAATTCTCCTTAGCGTTGGTGTGGTTGGCCCCGTTTTTGGTCGAGTAGGCGCAAGAGTTTTCATCCTCACACATACTTCTTAAAGAGGCTCATACTGCGAGCCGCCCTTTTAGGACGGCTGAACTTGACACTCTATCTGATCACTTGCACCTCACCCCCCCTGGGCGAGAGTTGCATTCTTTCGTTTATCCAACTCAAAAAAAAAAAAAAAAAAAAAAAGTAAGATGAACATCGATATTAATTAATAATATAAATGCGAGTTTTTCAAAAACCCAGATTCACTTTTATAAAAACTCTAAAATGATTAATAAAGTAAATACATACTAACTATCCTTTAAAATGTTTTTCTATATTTCACAAGACGCATAACGGATAGTACAATTGATGGGTAATAATTTAATTGGCTAGGAGAGTGTTGAGATCCGAGGATCTTAGTATGCTTGGGTTTGATTCAAAACTCAGGAAGATACATTTTTTTCAAGAAATTAGGTTTTCCTTTCTACAAACTGGAATCTGTCGGGAGATTAAGAATTAATTTTTGAAAACTAAAAATCTTGAATGGAGTGAGAAAAAGATATTGAAGCCAATACTGAAAGACACCTGTCATAAAAGTGGAAGCAATGAAATCAGGAACAAAATTTATCTTAACTAAGGAGGTGCAAGGCAGAAATGCTCTCATTGAACTTTTAATTAATTAGTTCGTTTTTTGTTTTCTTTCTTATCCCTTAACCGGTTGTGTGATTTAATTTTCTAGAAACTGCGGAGTTTGTGAACTAACGCGGTTTTCGGCACTACATGTTTGATCAACCTACAAGATTTGTCCCCTTCTTCCGTCACTGGGGTAGTGTTGGCCCCCTTACTACAACAAGTCGTCAAGTGTGTTCCCCCTCGGAGTGACTTCCATTCTAAATACCACATGCTCCCGTCCTTTTAGAAATTTCTACGGGCCCCTTCTGAGGAGGCCAAAATCGAGCCGGCGAGCGCGCGATAGGGGGGCGATGGCGCCCCACTAGCAGGGTATTGGGAATTCACGAGGGGGTCATAAGAGGTTAACGCGGGAAGAGGAGAGATCTCTTACCATAAATTTTAAAGGAAGAAAGGTTCCCCGTGGTTAAAATACGATCCGCCATTTTACGTGGTTGGGCGACCATTGTGACACGTTCGGGTTCTGCTTAGGGCAGAAGAATCGATCGAGAAGTCCTTCTCCAGAAAATTGGTCAGGAAATTATCCAAGAATGATAGACTTGACAGAACATTTTACTATTTCTTCCCGGACTCTAGCAGCGGCTCTGAAGCTGAAGATTCAGTTAATATTGTAATTTAAGTTATGCACTTTTGATTGCACATGGTGGGTCCAGGACATTTCGGGGAGATGGGAGGAGAAGGGGAGTTATTCACACTGAATTTTCCACAATTCCTGGAAGATGTTTCGTGCACTTTAAAGGTCTAGGACAGTGTAATTTCTGTTGGTTAGGATCTTTTTGGGCTCTCTTTGGAGTCAACGGGGGTAGTGGTTTATTGATCACTGCAGTAACCGTTCTGATCTTAGCCCGTGCTTGTGCTTTATAAATTTGTTGCCTCTACTCGTGTGAAGTGTTGGTCAGTCGGAAGGTGCACGGATTTGTTCGCCGAATTTCTACCATCGCGGAATTACCATCCTCCCCCCATAGTGAATCTGGCGCTAGTAAGAAAAAGCCCTATCCTGTTCGTTACATGGGACGAACGGGCCAGCATCGGGAAAAGAATTAAAAATTGCACATCCCGCATACTCTCTGTAAGCAATTAAGTAACGGGACGTGGTTTGACGTGATAGGAGCCAACAATGTCGGTTACGTATTTCTTGTGCTAAGGCCCAAAAACGTCTCCAGAAATTAGCTTGAATTTTAGTGTGTTTTGTTGCGGACTTTGGAGAAAATTAGGGAGGGACCTGTCATACATGCCTGTCAGTGGGGTCACCTTACATAAAAGCGCTTGGTGACGCGGTGACGAGTGTGGAGGGTCCAACGTGCCGCTGGAAAACTCAGGTAGGCCGGTGAAAAACAAATGCTCAGTGGGGGTATTTTCTCCTGTTTACTTGCCGTGCTTGTACAATTGATATTTTACTGTTTGTCTCATACATCTGCGAACTGTAAAACGATGCGTGTAAGCTTTGTTTGTCCTTGTCCAGGGAGAGGGAAAACATTTCAGTTGTTGAAGAATTATTAATGTAAGCACCTCCGCCTCTTGAAATTAAATAAGCTTCAATCACCTTCTAATATCGTTCGCCCACGTTAAATTGGGAGAAGCACCCCAGCACGAGCATAAGGCCCTAGGCGAGAGGTGCCCTATAAAAGCATAGATATATTAACATAATATTTAAGTGGCGAGAATCATTTAGCGAGTTGTGACGCTTGAGGCAGGCCGATTGATGTTTGTTTCTTTTTCTTTTTTGTTCCTTCCCATTCTTTCTTGAGCTTCTTTTTGTACAAATTGAGAGTAGTATACAGTTGCCAGTAGGTATAGGACCCTGGATTTAAGTTCCATGTTCAAGATGCGACTAAGGAATGTTTAAATTTTTTTCATAAATTTTAACCAGCGTGACATGTAGTAGTGCTTGTTGGGGAATGATGCGTATTCTGATAATTTCAATACGAATAATTAAGGAGATGTCAAAATGTTTCCAGAACGTTGCTCTTCACTCCTACATCATAAATTGAACAATGGTATCGGCAGCAAAAGATGACTTCGAATAGATTAACCTACATTCATCAGTTTAAATTTAATATTGCCAAATTAGCTTTAATTATTGATATATTTTTTTTTGTTTTAAACTACGTTACCATAAAGGGCGAAAAATTAATTTTGTCCGGTCGGCGGCGAGGCTCCCCTTGCTGGCCTACAGCATAACATTAGAACTAAACGTAGCACCATGAGCTGTTCAGAGATGACACATCTTGGATTAAACATCATGTTTAAATATGCCAAATAGCTTTTTATTCTTAAATTATAGAGTTTTGTTTTTTTTCTTACTAATACTACTCTGACGAGAAGCAGAAATGAATTTTGTGCGGCGCACACCTACCGCAGCAACAAAATTCTTTCTTGCATCAGCCCTGAACTAGAATCTTGATACAAGTACGTTTGATTGTCGTCATGATATATATTAAATTTAACATTAACACATACCTCGAACATACAGGGAACTGTATATGGTAGCATGTAGATTAAAAAGTATATAATTGCGCAAAAACGAAGCACGTGTTGCAAGATTGCAAGAATATATTTCAAGATTGTCCGAAAATATCCATAACTGAAATTTCACGTTTCCGGTCCGCGAGTCCTTCCTCCGTTTCCTCCTGCAATATTAAACTAGCAATACATGTTGTACTTAGCGCTCAGGAATTCAAAAGGAGCAGTTGAAAAAACCACTGGTTTTCCTATGGCTGAGAGAATCGCTGAGTTGGTCCATGCTCCGCTCAGGGTCTATTAGCAAACAAGAAAGAAAGACCTCATGCGTCTGTCCCTCCGACCCAAACCTGGATCTTTTGGGTGGAAATGATCTGTACGCATATGAAAAAGATTGGGGATGCGCGAGATGCCGGTGTACTGTATGTCATATGTTCCCATGTTATTTACCCCTAGCAAACTTGACCCGCCTAGTTTCATGTATAGTGGGTTTTTTATTTCCTTCGGCTGTTATCAAGACCATGAGAGCGGAGAGTTAGCTTTCACGTGGTAGCTCGTGGAGCAGTTTGGCTTCGTTCTTAAAAATATCTGTTTGCTTAAGCTGTGTGAAATCTTGATTGTGGTTAGAAATTATTTGAATCTCTTCTTAACGTGCCGTTTATTTTTAACAAGAGGGGTAAAGTGCTATAAGCCCACACAATATCGACAGATCAACATGGCAGAAACTGGCACAAATAAAAGTTTTTTTCGCTTGCTTGAAAACAAAGCAGAACAAGGGATTATAACGCAGTTGACGGTTTTAAGAAACCATGGAAAATGGACGTTCACTGCTACGCTAGAAAGTTTAATATTTATTTCATTAGCACTATTTATGTTCATTGCTAGGAAAATAAATAGTCCACTTCATTTTTGTCTAAGTATATTTTTTAATGAGCTGACAACTCAGGAAGAAGTCCCCACTGCGTCGGTCTATACACTCGAGAAATGTGAACTTAAGGATTTTTGTTTAATGTATCTTTGCGATATTTAGATTTAGATATTTTCATTACACATAATTTTAGACACAGAGTCAGCAAAGCATTTTATGTATTAAATAAAGTTCGACGCAAAGAAGCAGGGCGTCAAGCATTTTTTTATAAAATAATAGAGAAATAAGGTTTGCATTGTCTAGAGTTCTTTACATAGTGCGACGTGGTACTCGGACTAGGTCTGTTAATGGGGCAAAAAAAAAAAAAAATGAAGATAATAATAGAGAATAAATAAATAATAAAAAATAAAAAACTAAAACTAAGTTGATGGTTTGTTTAATTGTTTTTCACTTTTTATGGTGCGCCGTTGAAGCTTCGTAACATGCGAAGGGTATCCACGAGTACTTAAGAACCACATGACAACTCATAAAAATCACCCAAATACAAAAGGCCGACAAGTCACGATATAATCCGCAAGTGCAAATAACTTTGCAAAATAATGCGCACCCACCGAAAAAGCAAATTCATCTATGTGACAGTTCTCCCCACCCAATCATGCGTCAAGCTTGACAACAAATATTCTACGGATGTTGAGACTTAAAAAACGAATTTGCACTTCGAAGACTGCGAAAACGAATACCATAGAGGAGAATGAAATGTACTAAAGCTTGCGTGGAATTGTGGCGAGAAAAGCGGTAAAATTAATCACCAGACACAACAAACAGAAAGAAAAGTAAAGAGAATAAGAGGAAAAAGGAACACTTGACCGTGTTTCGGGCAGATTCATATAATGCAGACACCTTTGCAATACTAGACTACTTTTCACCACTGATGGTTATAATCAATTGTTATCCGCTGGGATTACCGTACCTGGGTGTGGCCATTTTAATGTCAAGGATAATTAATAGTAGCAAAGGAGCTTACGCAATAGCAAACCACACGGGTGATTCTCTTGCGATGCGCCATATGTGATTTCCCGTTCGACCTGTTATGCCAGCATTTTGATGCTTCAAAGGCAGAGCCCACCCTGTAACTCGACTGATATTAGGCTGCATAAACCTTGACAGTCAACATTGGGGCAAGTCGATGACAGCTCTTAGAGAATAACATAACATTATTCAGGCAGCATTTAGGCAAGGTGATTTTTGCCGACGCGTTAACCTTTATGCAATCCCGAGGCAAGATATTTTGCTTGCTGGGGCGGGGCCCCTTGCTCCTACAGCATAAATTGAACTAAACGTAGCACCATACTTTCAAACGGATTAAACACCAGGTAAATATTGCCAATTAGCTTTTTATTTCGATATAGTTTTTTTTTAACATTTACTTCAAGGCAAACATAATTTGTCGGCGCGGGGCCCCTTGCTCCTACAGCATAAATTGAACTAAATGTAGTAGCACCATACTTTCAGACAAATTAAACATGAGTTAATTATTGCCAATTCGCTGTTTATTTTGATATAGTTTTTTTTTCGATATAAAGGCAAAAATAATTTGTCGGCGCTGGGCCCCTTGCAAGAGCGGGCCCGATTGGGCAAAATCGGCCTAAGATCGGCCCTGCCAGGTAGCACAAAAAGCGTTTAAACGTTTTATAAACGTTTTTAATCCGTTGTCACAACGTTAATAACCATTTTACAACCTTTAAAAAACGAAGTGTGCTATTTGGGAATGTTTTAAAAATCCGTAAATACATAACTTTTTCTTTTATATGCTTAATGATTAAAACAATTATCAGCATTAAAGTGTAAAGCATAAACTTAAGATTAAATTATATGTAAAAATATTTTTAAAAAAAGTCACCAGATCGCAAATGAGAGTACTGTATTGCAAATATATATTGAATAACTAAGGCACAGTTGCAAATTCCCTCTTATTTTGAAAAATGTCCTCCTCTTTTACCAATGAAAGAAAAAGGGGAAAAAATCAAAAACCATGCAACTGTTTTGAGTCCTGTTAAGCCGAAAAGTATGTGTTTGTAATTTGATACCACTGTCCTCGCCCGAGGAAGGGCAGGGTAGGGCAGCTTTGTTTGTAGCTCTCATTGACAGCTGATTAAAGGGAAAATCGATGACCCATCCTAAAAATCAGGAGAGACGGTCTTGTCATAGCGCCTACGGTTGCAAAGCACTTACGTTGGGGCTCGCTTTATGACTCGCTAGACGAGCACGAAACAACTTGCTGTCTTTCTGCAGCTTGCATTGAACCGAGACCCCCCGAGACAAAGAACACGCTCCTTCCCTCGAGTGATTTTTCCCGGGGGCCGCGATTGAATTCTTATGTTTTAGCGAACGCAACTTAGAAGCTTTCACTTTCAGCAAGTCTGGATTACACGATTACAAGGCTAAATTACGATTATTTAAAGTTTGATTACAATTACGATTACGGAAGAAATACTTGATTAAAATTACAATTACACGATTACGAGAGTCCCATTTCCTAATTATGATTATGATTACGATTACCAAAAAATGTAATCGATTACACAGATTACGATTACGTAATCGGCGATTACTCCAAGCCTGTACGGTACTATAAAAATATTACATATACAACAAAACAAATTAATGTACCAGCAAATGCAGAAAGTTTTAAAACACCACATTAGATGATAGTAAAAACAAGTACAACTCAAAAATAAAGATTATGGAATGCATCAAGCATAAAATATCACAGTTGTCTAGTATCAAAATTGTGCATTGTAACAGCAACGATATATTTTTGTTCGGAATTTTTTTCAATCAAAACTAAGTTTGCTAAAATGAGCCTCGTTGCAAATCCGATAGGTACACCAATTCAAGCACATAGAAGCAAAGGAGTGTAGATGAGGTGTCATTAGCAGCCTTGGTAGGTACAAGATTGATTTATGTAAACTTTCCCATGACTCAAAACTTATGCAAGCCCACTAACTTTCCTTTGGTTCTTAAAGCATCATATTAACGAGTACTTATTCAAAAGTTAATTTATTTTTCTTTCAAATTGATGTTTTTATTCCTTTTTTTTATTGAAAGTAAAAAAATAAACACTCACATACATCGTTGGTTGGTACATACATACTTGCTGGCAAAATAGAAATCTTCACTAGCTGCCAATGACGGAGTCGCTAAACTGGCTCTAATGCAAGTTGAAAAAGTTTCAGGTCTAGAGTTTTGGCAAAATTTAACGCTCTATATCCTTTGGCAACAGTTTAAATTATGACAACAATGTTCAACAGGATTGTGCATAAGTACCACATTACTTCTCACAAAGCTCGATTATTTTTTCACAAGTTAGTAAATGTGATTTTAAATTTTTTTCACTAGGAAATTTCCCATCGCAAAATCTGCAAGAACGTCGCGTATTTTCACAACCTTTCTTGTTATGAGTAATGAAACTGTGTTTGGTCATAAACGACACTCCACAGTAGTCGCAAGAAAACGGCTTCTCCTCCGTGTGGACCCTGTAGTGCCTCTTCAGGGAAATTTTGGAACTAAACGACTTCCCGCAGTACACACAAGCGAAAGGCTTCTCTCCTGTATGCGTCTTTTCGTGCGTCTTCATCGAATCTTTCCGACTGAACTTCCTGCCGCAAGTGCCACAAGGAAATATCTTTTCTCCGTGGCTCTTCGAGTGAATATTCAACTCTTGACCGTTGACAAATCTCTTTGAGCATTGCTTACAGGAGTAGGGTTTTTCTCCAGTATGTCGTCTGATGTGTATTCTAAGGCAGTTTTCCGAACCGAATGACTTTCCACACTGGTCGCAGTAGTAAGGCTTCAGGCCCTGGTGGCGCCTGAAGTGGCGATTCAGTTTTGATTTCGACGAGAAGGCCTTGTCACAAGAGTCGCAAGGATAAGGCCTCTCTCCGGTGTGGGTCCGCCTGTGGATTGTCAGTTCGCCTTTCCGGAGGAATGTCTTCTGGCAGAACTCGCAGCTGAACTGTTTTTCGTCGGAGTGGACAACCACGTGGTGCTTCAGGCGCGAGTTGGTGGCAAATGCTCTTCCACATTGTTGGCAGGTAAAAGGATTTTCGCTGTGACTTTTAATGTGGATACGCAAGCCGCGCTCTGTAGTGAGTGATTTCCCGCAATATTCGCAAGTGAAAAATTGCTCTTGCATTCTGAGATTTTTAAAGGGCACCACAAAAGTATTTCAGTTATTGTAATATAATGGGCACGACGAAGTGCCGGAATAAATAATGGTAGATGACATGGAATTAATGAGGCGGAATTAACATCACAATATCTTTATTGCGACTCCATTAACACAGAAAAAAGGACAAGACATCAGCACACGGTTAGAACAGTTAACACTCGTTACAGTTAAGAGGCGTTGCCAAACACATACAACAAATTACATGCATAAACAAATTGCTCCATAGAGGAATACATTACAATACCCTCCTCTACAAATTTAGTCGTACAACTGGTTTTATTTTACGTTTAGGACGTTCATTAACATTTAATTTTACAGGTGATGGATTAGGAATTACAGCATCTTTGTTACAATCAATTTCATTAGACTGAGAACAAATTGGATCTGACCCTACATCATCGGTTTCACTCTTGGGTTCTTCGGGTTCTCTATTGGCATATTTGTTTACAATTAAATGTTCATTGACTTTTTTGCCAAAATCCACAAAATCAAACTTTGTATCACAAATACTATCTTTTTTTTCACTGATATCCTTAACTTCATTCTCACTCTTGTCAATAATTATCTGGTTCAAATGCCTTTTCCAAATTAAATCATCGTTTGTCAATTTACACATATAAACTCGATCTCCAAGTACTTCATCTATAGTACAACGAACCCAACCCTTCTTATTTGGATTTCGATAATCCCTACATAATACTCTATCCCCTTCTTTAAAAAATTCTTCTCTTGAACCTTTATTAATCACCATACCTGATTTATTTCCCTCTTTTAATAAATCTAATCTAGTCCTAACTTTATTCTTAAAAATTAAACTAGTAGGCGTAACCCCTGTAGTCACATGAACTGAATTTCTGTAATGAAAGAGATATCTGCTCATTAGAGTTTCAAAACTTACATTATTATTTGAAGGTGTTTTCAACAATTTACTTAAGCTACGCTTGAAATTCTTTACAGCATTCTCTGCTAATCCATTTGTGGCAGGATGAAATGGTGGTGATGTTAAGAACTTAATTCCATTCATATGTAAAAAATTTATAAATTTACCAGATTCAAAATATCTTCCATTGTCTGTTTCTACAACTTTTGGCAATCCAAAGCGTGCGAAACACTCTCGGAATTTTTCAATGCATGCGTCTGCTTCCGTACTACTCATAATAAATGTTTCAACCCATTTCGAATATGAGTCCACAATAAGTAAAATCATTTTTCCCTTAATTGGGCCCAAAAAATCAGCATGAATCCTTTCAAAAAAATAACTAGCTCTGTTTCCTGATATAATTTTACATTTCCTTGGCTCTGGCCTAAATTCCGAGCAAAGACCACAGTTGTTGACGCAGTCCTCAATATCTGAATCCAAACCAGGCCACCAAAAGTAAGCTCTAGCATTACTTTTCATTTTGACCATGCCTTCATGAGTACTATGAAGCTCCCTTAAAAGTTGTTTTCTACATTTGGTAGGTACGACCACTCGATATCCCCACATTATTACTCCCTGATCTACAGATAACTCGTCTTTTCTACTAAAGAATTTTTTTACCTCCTCATCAGTAATTTTCTGAGGAAAACCATAAGTTATGTAATTAAACAATTTACCGAGAACTGGGTCTCTTCTTGTTTCCGATCTAATTTTAAATAGGTCCACTGGGACATCCTTCTCTATGAAATGAACATAATCATATTCTTCTGCTGTCCCTGAACTACCAGAGGTTGGATACCTGGATAACGCGTCTGCCTGAATATTTGAACTCCCTTTTATGTACCTCAAATTATAATTAAAACCAGATAAAAATAAAGACCAACGTTGGAGACGACCTGCCACCATTGGTGGTAAAGCACGATTTTCTCCAAATAGTGCTAGCAGAGGCTTATGATCACTCACTAGCTCAAACTTAACCCCGATTAAATACTGATACAGCTTTTGACAAGCCCAATAAATAGCTAAAGCTTCCTTATGTATCATCGAATAATTTTTCTCTGCTGGGCTAAAAACTCTGGATATAAAACAGATTGGTCGTTCAGATTTATCTTCCAACACATGCGATAACACTGCCCCAATTCCATTTTGACTAGCATCACATGCTAACCTCAAAGGTTTTGACCTATCAAAATGAATGAGAACCTGATCTGATGCCAATTCCTTTTTAGCATCTTCAAAAGCTTTTTGACATTTACTATTCCATTTAAACTCAACATCTTTTTGCAGTAAATCATACAGCGGTTTCATTTTTGATGCTAAATTTTTCATGAACTTTGAATAATAATTTATCATTCCTGCGAAAACTCTAACATCTTTCACTGATCTAGGACATGGGAAATCTAAAATACCCTTAACTTTTGCATCGTCTTTTGTCAAACCATTTTTACTAATCGTGTGTCCCAAATATTTAATACTATCCTTGAAAAATTCACATTTCTTTAAATTAATACGAAACCCTGCACTCTGCAATCTACTCAAAACAAGCTCCAAATTTTTTAAATGTTCCTTTTTATCTTTTCCCGTAACTAAAATGTCATCAAGAAAATTAACTGTGCCTTCTAGGCCTTGTAAAGTTTTTTCAATTACTCTTTGAAAAATTGCGCAAGCTGGCTTAGTTCCGAAAGGTAGACGATTTACCGTATAAATACCATAAGGTGTGCTCCAAGCGAGTAACTTTTTTGTTTCATCATCCAATACTAGTTGATTATATGCATTAGATAAATCTAGCTTACTGAAACTTTGACCTCCCTGTAACGCTGCAAAAAGTTCTTCTATTCTTGGTAAAGGATGATTGTCGTCTTTCAAATATTTGTTTACAGTAATCTTATAGTTTGCACAGACTCGTATGTCTTTACCATTAGCTTTCATTACAGGTACTAAGGTTGTTCCCCATTGAGAATTATCAATTCTAGAAATTACCCCTTTTTTCTCTAAATTTTCTAATTCTGATTTAACTTTTTCTTTAAATGCAAATGGGATTGGTCGCGGTTTATGAAAAACAGGTTTTACATCACTTTCAACCTCTAAATGTATTTTTTCCCCGTTATATGTACCCAATTCCTCTTTAAACACTTCTGCGTGTTTGGACAACAATGACTGCAATTCTGAATTTTTTTCTACCGCAATTGTGTTTACATTGGCACTGCCAACTACAATATTCAAACCAAAATCATTTAAAACATTACGTCCTAACAACAATTTTTCAGATTGCTTTACAATTAGTACATCTACATTTTTTGAAATACCATTAACTTCCATCGGAACATTAATTTGTCCCTCTGGCGTTAAAATTTGTCCTCCATAGGACTTCAACTTAAGATTTGTACGTTCAAGTTCAAAATTTCGCAGATTTTTCTTATAAAAAGAATAAGGAATACATGTGACACCTGCACCAGTATCCACTTCCATTTTAACATTTTTAGTTCCTATCTTAATATTTAAAAACAGAGGATTAACATAATCCACTTCAACACTATACATATCCACATATTGAACTTCTACATCATCATTAACGGAATTAACATTTACTTTAAATTTACAAACCTTTGCTAAATGACCTTTGCGTTTGCAACTACGACATTTAAACTCTTTGTATTTACATTTTCGAAAATCGTGATTACCTTGACCACAGTGAAAACATTTTAAATCATTTCGAAAATTCCCACTTTTTTTACACGATGATGTCGGCGGTACCGCTTTTTCCTTCGCCGGTTTCGTTTTCGGCTGAACTTTGTTGATCTCTATTTGTCGAGCCTCCTGTAGTAACACTTCTTTGTTCTGAGCGAGTTCCAGCAAATTGGACAGTGACGTGGTCAATCTTTCTTCACAGAGACGATTCAGGATCCGTCCGGGCCGCATTCCAGCAACAAACTTGTCTTTCACTCTCTCTTCTAAATTCAAACCAAATTCACATTCTGCAGCTTGGGTTTTCACCTTGACGTACCATTCCCGAACTGATTCTGCTTGGGACTGTCGCAACGAATCGAAAACAATTCTTTTCCGGTAAATCGAAACTGCCGGTTTAAATTGTTCCATCAAAAGCGTTTTTAAGTCATCAAAACTCTTCTTGGCTGGCGTCTCAGGATCACACAGATTCTTTAAAACTTTGTAGACGGACTCGCTAATTGTTGTTAGCAACACAGGGACTCGGCGATCATCTTCCACCTTGTTTGCGAGAAAATATTGCTCCAAACGTTCAATAAACACATTCCAGTCATCACTTAAATTGAATTGGGTGATAGATGCAACTATACCTGTATTCACAACAGTCACAGGTATGCTTGTCGATTCTGTCGTCATGACTCCGATTCAAAAACAAAACTACTTGAAAACATCAAATTTATTGGAACATTTTCCAAAAACTATCTTCACCATTCAGAAATGTTGACTCGTCGCCATATTGTAATATAATGGGCACGACGAAGTGCCGGAATAAATAATGGTAGATGACATGGAATTAATGAGGCGGAATTAACATCACAATATCTTTATTGCGACTCCATTAACACAGAAAAAAGGACAAGACATCAGCACACGGTTAGAACAGTTAACACTCGTTACAGTTAAGAGGCGTTGCCAAACACATACAACAAATTACATGCATAAACAAATTGCTCCATAGAGGAATACATTACAGTTATAATCCGTCTCTCTCATTGTAATAACGATACTACAAAGTGAAAAAATGTTTAAAATAATTTTGGTGTTCATTTAACTTGATATTTATAACACTTCCACTTGCGTTTTCAGTAAAAAAATATGTAGTTATTAACTTCAGAAGCCATACATGTCAATTCTATGAGCACTTCTGAAAAATAGCCTTCAACAACTATAAACTATGCAGTATAGATCTTCAAGTTATTCAGATATGATGATCTGATATAAAAAAACTCCTAACTGAAGTGTCATGAACACATTTTCTGAGCACAAAAATGTTTTTAAATTATTTTATTTATTTATCTGTATACTAATCTCACGAATTTCCAATATTTTTCTAAAAGTAAGCTTCCTTTAAGAATGAAGAAACGATGAAAAACTTCAGGTAACAAATTTCTCTTGCATTGCTGAAATATATGTAAGCTTCAAAAAAAAAAAAAAAAAAAACCTTCAGAGTTTTTTCAATTTTTTAACATTTGAATTGGTCTTCCAACCAAAAGAAAACATCAGGTTGAAAAAAAAAAAAAACTTTTCATACAGCGCTGTCACTTACTTCATACTTGAAACTGATTTTCACAGACAAAATGCGCTTGAAATGTTTGCTCGGACAAACTGTACTGAAATGTTTCTGAGAAACGATGCATGCACTTAGCCGTCATGAGTTAAGTTCATCCATGATGAAGCTGGAGAAAGCATTTGTTGCTTGATTTAAACTGAACGAAGATCATTTTTATGCTCATTTATATTCCTTTAAGCCGCAAAAAGTAAGTATGGAATTCCTAGTGCTCAGAAGAACACTTCAAATGGAACAGTCAACCTAGAGAACAAAAAAGAAAACGGCTTAAATTAGAAAACACTGCAAAGCAGTCAATGAATAGCTGAAAAAATATATAAACTAGCATAAGACTCAAAATCGGCTTTTATATAGAATTTTTTCCAGATCTGCAAAGATCTGTACTTAAACTCATATGCAATGAAATGTCAATTACAAACCTGGACTGCCACAGATATACAAATACAAATGTGACGACCAGCAGCAGGCTCTGGGCCCAACAGGGCAGGGGGCCTGTGCTGGTTCTCCCTTCCGACCCGATCTATCGGGTAGGGACAGCGCAACTGTCGGAAGGGAGATCATTTTTGACGTTTTCCCCTGCCGAGTCGATAGTTGGGGTGCTGGTTGAAGAATCGCTCGGACAAACCTGCGGCCGAACAGCTTTTTCCGTCGTTTTTGTACGAGTGGTCAGGAGCACTCGAGTGGATTCAGCGCTCGCAATGGTATCACCTCTTCTCATCGAATTAATGCGGTTAATATTGAACCAATGGCGTAGCTAGCAAGAGTGTCACCCGGAGTGGTAATTCGTGGTGACACCCCCCCACCCACACCAGAAAAAATAAATAAATAAATAAATAAAATCAAATAAAGAAAAAAGAAAAAAAAAAGTCTTCGCAAAAAAATGAAATCCATGCAACTTATTATTGTCTATGTCATAACGAATATGCGATTAATTTAAAGTATAAAAATATTTAACAATTGGAAGTCAACCTATTTTTTATATAATGAATGAAAAATATAGTAGTTTGCAGTACCAAAGCATAGTAGAAAAATAAATTAAATAATTACTAATTGTAACATTCAAAATAATTTTTATATGAAAGAAAATACTGTTATTAATTATAAAATTTGTTACTTGTGAATTATTCTCATATCTGACGAACTTTTGATGATGCAAGTGAACCCCATTTTAAAGAACACTAAAGTTTCAACAGTTTAAGCTCAAGTGGGGTTCAGCAGGACCAATAGTTTAGGAGATATCGTACTTCAGCAATGTGTCATTTTTTGCAAAAAATGAAAAAAATATGTTTTGATCATATTTTGGACCAAATATCCACATAAATTTCTATTCTACATGACAAAAAATTGACATGTAACTACAGTACATTTAAACAGCTTTCATTTAAGCTTAAAAAGAAGAAAAATGAATTCGTTTCGTTACAATATTTCGTTTACAATAGTAAAAAAACAAATGCTAGGAAATTTTATTTTTTTAGAGAAATGAGAAAAATCGTTTTCTAATAAGAATAGGAGGGCATTGGACAACAGAAAAACGCAGAGCATGGTATAAAAGGGTATTAAAATATTATTTTCATAATTAAAAAAAAATCTTACAGGTTAATTTAGCTCAATGTTTTGCTTTTTAGCCTACTTTCCCGTTAAAGTAAAAAAGAAAGCTGTAAAAAACATTAAAAGTGGCTTAATGCATGTTAAAAATATCGCCAAGTCCAAAACAAAGTTAAAAACGAAGAAAAAAATTAAATAAATATAGAAAAATGAAAAATTGGAAAGTAGGGTATTGAGATGGGGAATTAATGTGTCGGTCGGTCTGTCTGTTTGCCCCTTCCCCTCCCCCCCCAATAACTTTTGAATGAATATTCCGATGTGAACGATTTTTTTTTTTTTTTTTTGAAAGATCTCGGCGAATACTCCCACATTTTACTTTTTGATTTGAATCATTTTTCGATCAACTTTGAACCGTGCAAATGGTACACCGTGCAAACTACCTGTCCCACGCTACTAACTTTTAGTGAACAATCCGATTTGAACAAACTTTTTTTTTTGTTCGAAAGATCTCATAAGGATACTTCATTCCTGTATTTAAATTTTCGATTTGAACAATTTTTCGTTCAACACTGAACCGTTCAAGTAACCTGTTCCACGCTACTAACTTTTTAGTGAATAGTCCGATTTGGACATTTTTTTTTTTTTTTTGTTCGACAGAATACTCCATTCACGTATATAAATTTTTGATTTGAACTATTTTTGGGGCAACCGTTCAAGCACTGAGTAGAGAGTATTTTATTATTAATTAATAAATTTATTTATTTTTTAATTATTGGCAACGGATTGCAAATAAAATTCGAGATATTTTATTTAGGAACGAGTTTTTTTGCTTGATAAAATGCGTTTCAATGCACTTTCATAGAATTTAAGTAACTTTTCTATGGAAGAACTATAATAGCTGCATTGTTTAAAAGATGCTACAGCTTTATTTATTCTTTTGTTTACTTTAACCTATCTATTCCATAGATGAGAGAGGCCTCTAGGGATTTTTTAAATTTTGAAAATAATATTTCAATGCCTTCTTTATACCATTATATGCTTTTTTTTTTTTGTCCAGTGCCCTCCCATTCTTATTAAAAAACAATTTTTCGTATTTCTCCAAAAAATTAAAATTTCCGAATATTTGTTTTTTTCACAATTGTAAATGAAATATTGAACCTACAGACTTATTTTTAGGCGAAAATGAAAGCTGATTAGATGTACTGTAATTACATGACTGTTTTTTGTCATGAAGAATAGGAATTTATGCCGATATTTGCTTCAAAATATGATCGAAGCATTTTTTTTTTTTCATTTTTCGCAAAAAACGACAAATTGTTAATATCTCCTAAACTGTTGATCCTACAGAACACTACTACAGCTTAAATTGTTGTAAATTTAGTGTTCTTTAAAATTGGAACATGTATCATTAAAAATTGCATAGTAAGTAATAAAGGAAAATCTGAAAAAAGTCGGTATAAGACCACAGTCAAAAAGAACAATCATAAAAATAGCAAAACAATGAGCGAAATTGCCCCGTTATGTTTTTTTTTAAATAATATTTTCGTACAGGGTTAGCTTTTTTATACAATTCTATGCATTTTTTTTACTGTCCACTGCTCTCCTATTCTTTTTAGAAAACACTTTTTCTCATTTCTCAAAAAATTAAAACTTTCATATTTTTATCTTCTCGCTATTGTAGATGAAACAATGAAACCAACCTACAGACTTATGCTTTGGCTTAAATGATAGCTGATTGAATGTACTATAATTACATGTCAATTTACTGTCTTGTAGAATAGGAATGTACGTCAATATTTGGTTCAAAATATGATCGAAGCATACTTTTTTTCATTTTTTGTAAAAAATCACCAATTTTTGAAGTACGATATCTCCTAAACTACCTAAACTATTGATCCTACAGAGCGCCATTTGATCTTAACTTGTTGAAAATTTAGCGTTCTTTAAAATGGGTATGCACACAAAACATCGAATGGTGCATAGTTTGCGAGTTATAAAGGAAAAACTGAAAAAAGTTCGCAAATTTCGCGAGTTTCTCAGTGATCACACTTTAGAAAACTGCAAACTTAGATTTACACTACTCTAAGTGACCCAAACGACATTAAAAATTCAAAACTACATCGCGATTTGAGATTTTAATGTTTAATATGACTGGACTGTAATAAGAGCACGTTGCGTAGCGCGAACGAAACTTACGCGCTTCCACTGATGTCATCACTTCAAGGGATCCCCATTGGCTAGCATGCTTTCTACCCTTTGATACGTGAACTTGAACTCGTCCTCGACTCACTGCACAGACCAGCACACCAACTATCGGATGAAGGGTGAAAAGTGGGTGGTTCGGTTAGGGGAAAACGGGCAGCCGATATCGAGTGAGACGAGATAGCTAGCACAGGCCCCCTGGTCCTAGTCAAATTCTAGACCCCAATGAAGGTCAATGGCCCTCTTAAAGCTATCTACTCCGTTGCTCCTTACCGCCTTTTCCGGTAAACTGTTCCAAGTTCCCACTACCCTGCTGAAATAATAATTTTTTCGAATTTCCAGATTAGACTGAGATTTGAACAGCTTAAAACAATGACCCCTTGTCCTGCTTTCTGTGCAAAAATCTAACCCTGCAACATCATTCATTTTAATAAATTTAAATAATTGAATCATGTCCCCTCTGGTTCTCCTTTGCTCAAGACTGTACATATTAAGCATTCTTAGTCTGGAATCATAGTCTAAATTAGAAAATCCATTTACTAACCTTGTAGCCCTTCTTTGTACCCTTTCTAATACATTAATATCTTTCTTCCAATAAGGAGACCAAAACTGAACAGCATACTCCAAATGAGGTCTTACCAAACTTCTATATAGAGGCAGAATAAGATAACTTAGAGTGATATAAAGATATAAAGATACTTAGAGTGATCATAGTAAAACAAAAGTAGAAGAAAGACACCAGAACACCTAGCTAGAAAAACAATCTAAGTGTTCATGAAAAATTCATATTACGCTGATAAAATTAATGATTTGATTTTCTTCTGGTCTTTTTTAAGAAATTGAAAAAGATACTTATGCGATAAAGTATTAAAAGCTTTCTCTTTTTCTGCAAAATCTGTTCAATCTAATCCTTTAAATATTAAACTCTGTACTAGCTGCCAGGGCAGCTAGATAAGCTTCCTGCGGCATGTTGATGCATAACGTCCCCCCTCTCTAACTTTTACCTCATTCTGATGTTATATTATTTGATATAATTTAATACTCATTAGATTTTAAGAAATACCACGTACGTGGCCCGGCGTTGCACGGGCACTTCGTGCCTTGAAAGTAGTGAAGAAAATTTCAAGAAACTACTCCCCGCCAAGGCGACTCGCTAAAAGGCGCCTTCACACCTTTTCTTTTTTCCTGCATCCAGGGACGGACTGGGATGAAAATTCAGCCCTGGCATATTTTTTCAGATGCAGCCCCGGTGGGGGAGAGAGTGTCTGCCGATGAGCTAAAATCATGAACTTCTCCAAATTATTATACCCAAACAATTTTGAAATTTATTTACTGAGACCACAGTGAGGGCAGTAGCAGAATGCAATTTGATATAAGTTTAATCCCGAGTGTATTTATTACTCAGATCGAATTTTGTAGTTTTAAAAATGTATTTTAAAACTAATCTTCGAAAATGTTGGGGGGAAAAGGAAATTCGAGGGGGGGTACTCAACTATCCGTTTTCCAAATCGAAATTTGTAAAGGGCATGTGTTATACATCAATTAATAGTATAGAAAAGGGGGTCCAGGAGGTCCTTCCCCCGGGAATTTTTTTAAATTGTAGCTCGAAAAATGCAGTTTTAGACGATCTTTGGTAAAATTCAGGGGACGAGGATTTGAACAAAATTTTCGAATTAATCTTCTTAAAAATGCCATTTAGACAATCTTTGGTAATTTAAACGAAGTTCCAGGGAGAGACCTTTTTCGAAATTGAAATCTTAAAAACGAAAATCTAATCATCTCCGATCATGATAGGGAGAATGGGATTAGAGACACTCTCTCAAAAATTCGTTTTCGAAATTTTAGCTCTAAACGAGCAGTTTTGGAAGACCTTTGATGATATAGGGACAAAGGGGTGGGGGATAAAACCGAAAAATATTTTGAAAAAAACCGCAATTGTATTGTAGGTTATCTTTTGGTACGTTTAGAGGATCGACAATTTTTCAAATTGATAGCTCCAAAAATTTAATCTTAGTATTCAGTATAAAATTTTAAACCCTGCGGACGGCCGTGGTAGCCCGATCGGTAAGGCGTCGGACTCGTGACCGGAGGGAGCCGGGTTCGATTCCAGCCGATCAAAGATCCACTCGTCTTGATTAATGGTGGCTGGGGGACGTTAAAAATGTCGTGGTCACAAAGCCCTCCAAGTGAAACGATACCTCTGGGGGTGCTGGGCCAAGGGTTTGCTCGACCCTTGGTTCTGGTTCAAAAAGAACAGAGCGCTCTTCAGGGTCCTATCCCGGTTGAACCACGAGTTGTGGTACGTACGGGAGACCCTGGAGTATGTAAAGTAAAATGTAAAGTAAGCCTGCTGACTGTATTTTAACTTCTAATCTATTTAAAGCGTATTCCAGAGACCTACGTTTTCGTCCCCATTTTGAAGGGATTTTTATAATAACATTTTAATAAAAATATTAAAAATGTAAACATGTCGTCAAGTGTTTACCCCAAGAAGGGCGTCTGAACGATGAAGGACTGTCTTCCCTGGCGAACGTCTTGTATTACATTCAGTACACCCGGGGCTAGCAGGAAGCAAGAGATGGCACAAGACTTCGTATCCTTTTTGCTAACTAGGCACAAAAGAGAACCACGCACATGATGGCTACGAACCCTTCGAATGATAAGCATCTGACAGACAATTGACCTAAACTGTTGGTCATTCAGAAGTACATCTACAGTAGATTGTTGATATACTCACACTAAAGTTCATCAGCTCGTTTTTTTATATTTTTTTCGCTTTGGGGGCCCTTTCTTCAAACATTAGAAATAGATGGCCCGCTCCCTTTCTGCAGTCGAACTCTAGAAATTTTGCTCCTGCCGTCTCGGCGGCTTTGTATTTGGTAGTTTTACGGAAATTACTTTTTTTTTTGATAAAAAAAAGTCTGGTTTATATGGGCCGGCCCTTTTTGGCCCAGGAAAGGACCGGCCCTTCTGGCATTTTCCCAAATTCCCACATAGCCAGTCCGGCGCTGCCTGCATCAAAAAATCATTCGAATTATTGAGATGTTGCACGGACACTTCGCGCCTTCAAGATAGTGAGGAAAGTTTCAGTAAGTTCAGCTCGCTCAAAGGAAAGAAGCAGACATAGATACTCAGTTTTTAATATAAGTAGATGGATTTTCAACTAATTTATATTTCAGAAAACTACAAGTAGCTAGCCATAAAAGTACTACGTAAGTGGATCGCTAATGAGTTTCTGGTTTGATTTAGTTAAGCCTTCATTCAAAATTATCATTACTGTTTCATAGCAACCACGTTTTGCAACAATGGATTTCATATTTAATCATTTATTAGTCCTAATCGCTTTAAATTTGACTATTTATTAATTAATATCTTCTTTAATTAAAATCGTATAGTTATATAAATTAAAACTAATGAAGCCTGAAAAATTACCTATCTATCGGTACCTGGTTTGACTTTCAGTTCATTAGCGTTCAGGAGAAAGAAGCTTGACATAGATAGTTAGAAATAGGGATGCACCGAGTACTCGATAAATATTCGGTACTCGGTCTACTCGGCCAATTTGCTGAGTACTCGGTACTCTGCCGAATTTGGATCAGGTACTCGACCGATACCGAGTATTTGTAGAAAATTGAATAGTTCAAGACACTAACTCTTATTAATATAGTAGGTTTAAGCTACTGCTTCTGGTTTCTAAAAAAATAATATAAAATCTTCTGTATTGTTCATTGCAGGGACAAATTATGGGTATACTGCCATCTAGTGAGAAATTTTCAAGTTAATTTTGAAAATATTGGAAGTTTGTAATATTCTTCAATAGAGTAAATCTTAATTTTAATTTCTCCAAAAGCTTTTAAAAATTATGCAAGTTTAGAGAATTAGAACTAATCAATAATAGATCAATATAATTCCAACTTAATTGATACTTTATATTTATTCATTTAATGTGCCGTAAAGTCGGGTTACTTGGACCCACAAGGAGGTTACTTGAGCCCACAGTAAAATGATAAAATCTGGGTTTGGTACTAGCATTAGAGACTGCAGAGTGCTGCTACCTAGAGGAGAAACGAGGAACTACGTGCAAGTCTTCAACTAATAAGTACCAAACCTAGATTTTATCATTTTACTGTAATGGGCTCAAGTAACCCCCTAGGGTCCAAGTAACCCGACTTTACGGTAGTGTCATTTTAAAAATAACTTTTTTCTAAAATTTTTAACAAAATAAATAAAATATTTTAAACAATGCATAAGTTAAATTCAGTGTGATTAAAAAAAAATGTGGTTAATGATTTAAGGTGGACCAGTGGTGTTGTCTCTTAACCAGTATATATTCCTGTTCACGGATCGAGAAGACCAGTAAAATTTTGTAATGATTTCTAACCCTGTACCGCTGTATGTCAATGATTTTTAAAAAAAACAATTGGTACTCGGTACTCGGCGCATCCCTAGTTAGAAAAATACTCAGTTTTTAATATAAGTAGATTACTCCTTCCATATTGCTATGCTAGATTTTATGCTTTACTTGAGGAACATAATAGTATTTTTTTCAAGCCAATTAATTCCAATATTAGTACGGCTAGTTATGAGCTTGCTAAATATGTAGTCTTTGTGTTTTCTCCTCTCAAAAGTCATAATTCATTCACTATTAAAAGTTTTATTTATTTTGTAAAATAATTACAATTTGTTCCAAATAATTCTTTTATGGCTTGTTTTGAAGTTAACTTTTTACTATTGACAGTGCTCTTTTATGAATTAGGAGTAAACTTTCTAAATTCCATTTTTTCTTTAAGTTAATTTAAAGATTTAATTTTTCTTACTCGTACATGAAAGAATTTTCTCATTTTTAATGGTAAATTTCATATTATGTCAGATGGTCTGGCTATTGGTAACTTACTTAGCCCCATTCATATGATATTTACATGCATTACTTTCGTGTTAAGTTGTTCTACGAATGACAATTCCAATTTTATGCTCGTTATATTGATGACTGATTTGTTCTTACGAACCATAATCAGTTTTGATGAAGATTTATTCATTCTAAATTTCATGGATCCTCATTATTCTTTGGTAAAAAAAAAAAAAAGCTGAACAATTGCCTTTCCTTTCTTGATGTTCTTGTTTATCACAAGTTCAGTTTGAAACTACTGTTTATAGCAAAAGTTTTGCGGCTTCTTTACCTCCTCATAGACTATCTACTTTAAACATTTCTGATTATCATGCGATTAATATTTATTTTCAAAAAAACTTCTTCACATGGAACTTAACTAGTTTTGAGGTGTGACTACTGATGAAGATTACCTATCCGCCAACACTGATTCCATTTGTACAAAAGACTTTCCAAGAAAGCTCAAATTAATGTTCTTAAAAATTTGGTTGTTTTACCATTCTTTCCTTCTACTACTTACCAGATAGATAAGAATATCAAGATAATTTGCTATTAAAAACTTTGTCTCTGCTATAAAAAGAATTCAAGATTTTGAAAGATTCACAATCTTAACAATTGCGAGATTTATAAAATTATGAGAACACATTTCAGGCCGGACACCTCGTCTTGTGCTCAGAGAAGACAGACTCGAATGGGGAGGTCCCGAGTTCGAATTCCGTGTCGGGCAGGGATGTACTTTCTCTCCCTAGGCCTTGTCCTTTCTTGGTGTGTATGCTATGCATTATTGTGCTGTGAATGGTTGCCTATCCTATAAACGGGTCCTTCTGGTATGTGTGTAATGTGGATGTCAGATTTCACACTAAATGTGCATAAAATACTGTTGGAAAAATTAAGCAGTGCACCCAAAATTGTCAGCTGGCTGGCACGAGACAAAAACTACACATTTCAACAAGATGCTAAATACATGAAGAATTTACAAAAAGAATCCAATGACGCCAACTAATTCTTTAATGTTAACTAACGGAGCATTTCCATGGTTCAATAGCATACTACACAGACAATCAGTGTGAATATTAGTACTATTAGCTTGACTTTCAGAATAAAATTAAACGAAACAACTAAAAAATGATTTTTCTCTTAACAGGTTTTGAGTATGATAAATGTAAAAGCAATATATAATTTTTATTAAATTGTATATTGTACTCTTAAAACCAGGGGTGACTCAGGAGTGCCAATTGGCTCTCTAGGGTGTAAACATGATGCCATAGGGTAAAATGGAGTCTTGGAAACGGGCTTTGCTTACCATACTAAAAGGCCTCTCAAAGTGTGTTCAAAGCTGATAAAGGTGTCGCCACCTGCACTTTAAAGGGGAAATGGAGCAAGGGCGGATACAAGGGAGGGGCGATGGGGGCGATCGCCCCTCCCTTGAGGGACTATTCTCCAGCAGTTTTTAGATTTTGAAGTTCAAAAAAGGCCATTTTAGTTGATCTTTGATGATATTAATGGAAAGGGTGCGGGGATTTAGGGCTCTGATCTGAAAATTTTTCGAAATGGAAGACCAAAACATTTGTAATCAACATATGTTAACAAGGATACATAGCTAAAAAAATGGGCAAGTAAGAAAAAAAAATCAATCGCCCCTCCCTTGGAACATTTCTGGATCCGCCCTTGAAATTGAGTTTGAGCATGTTCCGCTCCGCGGTACAACGGCCTTTGGTAATAACAATTCTTAATTCTGAGTTAGTTTTCTGATTGATCTCAGTAAACGTTTTCTGTTACTTTAAAACAAATTTTTGTTCTTGCGAAATGTTTGCCTCTATTACTTTCCTAAATAAAAATCTGATTAAAATATAGTTTCGGATGTACCGTAGACGACGGAATTCATAACATGGTTTTTCTCTGCGTTGATTTATGTATATTTCATAACTTCTGCCTTGAAAGAAGCCTTGATTTGATCTACACACTATGTTGAGGTTGAAAACCTCAATTACGGTACAGTTGCTTTCAAAAAACATGAAATGTTCTTTGTATCCAGATGCAATGGATATACTTTGGATTAATTTATCACTGCTGGTCACAAGTAAGTATTGTTAAAAAATAAAAATATTTCTTGTTAATGTGTTTAGTTCAATATTAGAATTTATCGCGCTATTTAAAAGTTGCTGTTTGCTGCTCAAACGCATGATTTTTACTATTTTTTCTTAAAATTCTACACTTTTATTGCATTTCTTTATTTTGTAACACAATAGTCGTAAACTTAAAAAATAGCATCACAAGGATATTTTTTAAAAAATAATAGATTTGTGTCACACAAAAGTAAAAAAAATATGTATTCAGTATTTGCTGCCTAACATTTTGGTTTAATGATATAGCATCATTTTCTTAGCTTGATATGTTTTCTACAGTTTGAATCAAGTTTAAATATTTTTGTTCAAGTGGAAAAGTGAAAAAAATAAAAGGATTATGGATGACTGCCAAGAAGAAAGCTGAATGGCACCAACAGTGAAATTTGGTATCATATTAAAATCCACCAATTTATCGTTGGTACTTTTTGGTTATATGGACTCGTCTCAGCAGTATATTTTAAGGTTGAACATTCTGAAAGGAATAAGTTATCTGCAATTTTACCCTGAAATAATCTATCAAATTAGATGCATTATTAAACATTATTCTTTTAAGTTGTGTATTAAAAATACTATAATTAACACCTATAAATTAAATTTCGAAACCAGGGGTATCATGAAACAATATCGATTTGGAATGTCCTCCCTTGCACGGTGCCATCATGAACATTCAAATAAAGGTGCCATTATACTCTGATTGGTGCCTTTTTTTTCACTTTCGAAGCACCTTGAAAATAAAGTTACAAGATTTTCACTTCTATTAAAGGAGCACCTACGGGGTGCAAGGGCAGATCCAGCTCCTGGCTAAGGAGGGGGTCATTTTCGGATGGGGGAACGGGCGTCAAAGTGCAATTTTTGTGCAAGAATGGGGTTTTGGTAATTTCTTTGGAATATAAGTCCCAAAAAGGCAATTTTTTGCTATATTTGGTAGGTTAAGGTTTGGTTTGGTAGTCAAACCAGGACAAAAAAAACTTAAATGTCCCTTTGAGTTCTTTTTAATGAGATTCGGACATCTGAATGATGCCCAACCTTGCATAGTGGTCCCATACACTTTATATCATGCTGCAACTTATATTACAATACTCTATTGCAGAGCTATTCTAACCAGAACAGTAATTTTGTCTGCATGTGACGATAAATATACCGTAAAGTCGGGTTACATGGACCCTAGGGGGTTACTTGAACCCATTACAGTAAAATGATAAAATTTTGGTTTGGTACTTACTAGTTGAAGATTTGCACGTAGTTCCTTGTTTCTCCGCTAGGTAGAAGCACTCTGCAGTCTCTAACGCTAGTACCGAGCCCAGATTTTATCATTTTACTGTGGGCTCAAGTAACCCCCGTGTGGGTCCAAGTAACCCGACTTTACGGTAATTAAAAATAATGATTGAAAAAGAGGTTGAACAAAATTTTGTAGCTTAAAAAATCACACACATACAAGATTTCTGAAGTAAAAAATTTCATCATTACCCTTTAAAATTATTACTGACTACTTAGTTGTATGTGAAATGACCCTGCATTACGTCCATATTTAACCCCTTTTTGATGAAATTTCCATAATTTCAAGACAGCTGAGATCTTAAATGAAAGGTAACACAATAAAAGCATCAGAATTAGTATTACACAATGAATTTGCTTTTATTCTATTGCAACAAGTAAACACATCGATGTTTTACAGTTTTTCAAATTATGAATACTTTTAAAAAGAATTCAAAGCTTAAAGTTCAAAATTTAAAATCTGAATTTTGTACACATAAAACTATTGTTCAAACTTTGAAACTAAAAATAATCAAAATGCTGCTCTGCTAAAAGGAATGCACCATTTTACTTACATTTCATTTAATGTTTTCGTTATTTTTTTTTTTTTTTCAAAGTTTTGAAACTGCAAAAATACCCATTATGTTAGTTAACAATGCAAGTTTTCTTTTTTGAATAAAAATCCTCTTTTTTTTAAAAAAGAAAATAAAACTATTTGAAGATTTAATTTGATTTTAATGAAAACAAATAATTTACAGAACTTTAAATAGAGATATTGTCATAACCAGGAACCAGCCAAATCTTCAAAATAAATACCCATTGCTTGAGTAAATAATATTTCATTTTAATGGAGCTTTAACTCAGGTTTTGTTTAAAAATTCGAATTTCAATTTCAACAACACTGGATAAATAAACAAACGCTTTACTTTTATGAGTGGCAAAACACTCTGACAATTAGCTAAAGGTTCTACATCATTATAATTATATCAATAAAGGTACTACTCATAGCAAAAAGAGCAATTAGCATTACCAAATATAACAAAAAACCTTTCTACATCAAAGGTCACTAAACCATTGATCATAAACTACTAGTAACTCAGTGAACATTTCAAGTAGCTTGTAACAATCAGACTTTTTTCCATAACATATATTACACAGTATGTTATTTTTATGATATACAAATTTGTCTGCCATCATCGATTGACAGTGAGTTGCTAGTACTATTTGCATTGAATAGCATATCGCTCAGAAAGAAACTCATAAAGATGTTCCTTACGTTGGTATAAAGGTAAAAGAATGTGAAACTATCAAAACAGTCATCCGGTCCTTTTCTGGAATTTAAAAATCTTATTGAGAGTTGAGTTTTTTTTATATTTTCAACTATTATTAAGGTGGGAAGTAGCTTGCGTATATTGCTTTGAAACGCATAGTAGCTCAGGGGTTTCAAGTTTAGCAACCACCGATTTATAAAACCTCATAAATAATTACCTGTTTAAAATGCTGTTAAATGGAGACATGGTTTTTTTTATGGTTTAAGCTTTAATGCATGGAAATTTTTTTAAGTTTGTAAAATACCGTCGGTGCGAACAAAAAAATTACTCATAAGCAATAAATGCAAACGTTTGTTTTCGTTATAGCTTTGACAGTTTTGTGCAAACATCACACCTGTAGCTACCATACATAATTCTTGAGAGAAAGGGTCTACGATACGGACATTTTATCCGAATACTTTGGTCTTATTAAAAGACCTGGATAAAAACAATACCGTTTATATTGCATTAACTACTGTGGTCAGGTACTTAAAATCATTACAAGTTTCAACTTTCAAAGTAAATTTTAAATGAAATAACTAGAGATGGAACGAAGCGGCATTTGGCCGAAGCGCCGAATACCGAAGCTTCGGCCAACTAATGGCCGATGCTTCGGCTGGCGCACATATTGAAGTTTTTGGATAAAATGCATAATAAATTCCGCAGAGTTTTATACTTTTCTCCATGTGTTTTAATATTCTTAGCGTTACACAGTATTTTCAGCTTACTGTGGCATTCTCAAATTGATTTCATTATAGTTTATTTTTATTTGGTTTTAATGTTCTTATTAGTATTACAGAACATTTTCAGCTTACTGAGTCCTTCTTAAATTAATTTCACTAATTAAAAGTTTTTTTTTTTTGCTTTGTACTGCTAGTACAAGAAAAGACGACAATACTATTTTTGTATTGCAAATTAGTAGTCTGCATTTCAGTTGATGTTTTATAATAAAACAACTGATATGATCATGTATTATACCATAGAACTACCCAGTCTACTACTATTTACGTTGTGTTATATATTTATCTTAATATTCTTAATGCAAAATGCTTCAGTTTTTGGTGAATTCGAAAAAATAGTAGGGTAAAAGCACCAGTAGTCGGCCATTTAAGAGATATTTTGTTGATCTTGGCTAACCTAGAACTTTCAGCTATAAATACAGTAACAAAAACAAGGTATAAAACTTTAGGATGAAACATTCTGATAGTGAATCATCTACTTGTTTCAGAAATTTAAAAAAAAAATGTGTTAAAATCGAAGCTGTTGTCAACACTAGTAAATGCTCCAGTAGTCGGTCACAGAATCATCTTACCTGAAAAATAAGCAGAATCGCAATCTTGGATGACGGGCACACCATTCAAAATGAAATGACTCATTGCTAATTCAAGAAAAAGTACCCGAAACTTAACTGCCAATGGTTGATGATTGAGGATAAGTATATGAATGTGTGAATGCGTCATATCTGATTTTGAATTAAAAATGTACTATTTATGTGGAGTTTTATGTCATTGTGGCCGACTACTTCACTTCACACTCTCCAGGGTCCCCCGTACCTACCACAGCTTCGTGGTTTAACCGGGATAGGGCCCTGAAGAGCGCTCTGTTCTTAATTTTGAACCAGAACCTAGGGTCGAGCAAAGCACCCCCAGAGGTATCGTTTCACTTGGAGGACTTTGTGACCACGACATTTTTAACGCCTCCCAGCCACCATTAATCAAGGCGGTGGATCTTTGATCGGCTGGGTTTCGAACCCGGGTCCCTCCGGACACGAGTCCGATGCCTTACCGATCGGGCCACCACGGCCCCTGTGGCCGACTACTGGAGACTGTCCGACTACTGGGGCACTTACCCTATCATGCATTCTTTTTTACTTGTTTTTTTTTATTCGCTGCATAAATTTCAGCCCGAAGCAGCCGAATCACAACTCATGCTTCGGCCAGACCGAAGCTTCGGCAAATTGGCCGAAGCTTCGTTCCATCTCTAGAAATAACTAATTCACACATACCTTTACTTCATGTGGTGTTTTCAGTTAAACACGTGCGAGAAAAAGTTTCCAATTTTTCGACATGAAATGCAGAAACTCAAATTGTACCTACATCTAATTATAAAATAATAACATTAACAAAACTTTCACAAGTCAAACTCAGAAAGAAGTTTTATTTACGTTTCTTGACAGTTACACTTCACTTCGCTTCACTATCACTTCCATTTGATTTCATTTCATTAGACGCCATGGCGCGGTGCTTGTTGAGAGATATGGAGGACTTTTAAAACAGGACGCACTTTTTATCGCCTCCTGAGAAGAGTGTAGCAGACGAAACTCTGGTTTTCTAGCGTCTATTACAACTTGTATCTTTTCAGCTTGAAAACTCTTATTTCTATTAAAAAAATAAGTCTTCTGAAAATTTTTTCTTATTAATGATATAAAAGAATTGTGATTGACTCATTTGGTGCAAAATATTCTCTTAATAAGCGTAATTTTCTGATTTAAAGTCTCTCAG
This sequence comes from Uloborus plumipes, assembly GCA_038373865.1. Taxonomy (NCBI): domain Eukaryota; kingdom Metazoa; phylum Arthropoda; class Arachnida; order Araneae; family Uloboridae; genus Uloborus; species Uloborus plumipes. Next base: position 47,821 of record JAXGGA010007006.1, read on the forward strand.
ATGTAAAATCATTCTTTTCCTTTTCTCAGAAATTCCAAGCAGTCCTAAGCCGATTTAGACCCTACGCATGTTCATTATGTATATGAATACCAGTTTTTTTAATAAAACTACTTTTTTTACCACAACTAATACTGATTGATCAAAATACCCGCAAACTAAAAGTTCAATGGACCGTTGATCCATATACCATATTGTAGAGACGCTATATAGACAGGCCGACGCATCAAGATTAAGTTTCACCACTTTGAATCCAATTCCTTAACTTTCACTTTTAATTTGTCATTGTTCAAAAAGTTTTGGCACACTGCAAAGCTTTGCGAAATCCACGTGCCGCTGATAATTGCTCACTCACAGTGTAGAATTACCAAAACGCGATATCTTGCCAGAAAAGACAACCAATCCAAAGTTAAAAGCAGTTCACTTTGTGTTAAAATGAGTAAAAAACCGAAAAAGCGACGTTTAAAAACACAAATAGATGAAGTTAAAATTGGCAAACATGTTTCAAAAGCATAAAGCTTCCTTCTTCAGTGCCAAGCAAGAATACTCAGCAAGTTCGATTTTCATGTCATTTACAGACCCATCAACAAACTAACTTTTTCCAAGTTAAAAGACCCCATCCAACCATTTGATCAGTGGGGCATTTATCACATAAAATGTGAATGTCAAATTGGTTACGTCGGACAGACCCGAAGGGCGCTAAAATTTAAGTTAAAGGAACATGAAAATTATGTTGAAAAGAAAGAACTCTTAAAATCCTCAATCGCGAAACACTGTTGGGAAATGGGCCATAGATTTGTTTTCTCCGAAGCTAAAATTATTTGCAGACCTTCAACTGTTGGCGAGTTGGATTTCTTAGAAGCCTTTCATGTTCATCAGGGCCCGATTTAGAAATTTTGAGACTGTAAGCCCGACAGATCTGTGGGGCCCGCCTTGAATTGCAAAATCGAAGAACGTGCTATAAAAGGTCAATCGTACATATAAAAAAAATGTGTATATATATATATAATTTTTGGGGGCCCCCAAAGCTAGGGGGCCCTGAAGCCCGGGCTTCACGTGCTTATAGGTAAATCAGGCCCTGATGTTCATAAAAATTTAAGTAATATTTGTAACGAATCTTTTGCAGTTCCACACATCTCGCCAATTTTACTTCATGCTTTTAAATTTTCTGACAACGCAACGCCAAATCAGGGTTCGGCACACGCTGACACCTGATTGGCCTAGCTTTTGCTCCTTTGCTATTTAAACTCTCCCGGCACTTTGTTTCTTTCCATTTCTTGCTTGGCGCTGAAGAAGGAAGCTTTATGCTTTTGAAACATGTTTGCCAATTTTAACTTCATCTATTTGTGTTTTTAAACGTCGCTTTTTCGGTTTTTTACTCAATCCAAAGTAATCAAATTTAATCTTGATGCGTCGGCTCGTCTATATAGGGGCCTTAGTTCAACCAGGAGTACAGTAGGATAATACACGCCCACTCCACTCCGATGAAGTAATAAAATTATCTGCACATTTCCCAATTGACTGAGCTGACCCAAGCCTAAAATAATTCGGAGGCCCCTTGAAGAGAAGAGTCTATGGCAGAATGCAGCCTACAGGTTTCGAGGAACCATCAGAGTGAGTTTTTGGGGTCTTTTTTTCTACCATAGAAAGAGTCATGGTTGAGGAGTCGAACTCGAAACCAGGAGGTAATGAGCTCGATGCCATTCTAAATCAATACTTCTGGGTTTCTGAACCGGCGGTTGCTCTGCTCCTAGTCTAGATTATTACCAAAAAAAAAAAAAAAGAAAAAGAAAGACAGAACGCTCTTGGGGGATCATTTAACCAACTGTAATGGTACATTCGGGGAGACCCTCTGGAGCGTAAGCGTCTTCACAACACGATGTTAATCATATATCATGTGCATTTTTGAAATACGCTACTGGCAGAATGAATAAAAATTCTCTTCTAAGTAAATTTTCTTTCCAATTAGTGAAATATTTTTTTGTTATTATTTAAAAAAATATTATTTATATAGTTTTCACGCTATGTGTAGGATTTTTAAAACATCAGGATCCTTAGGAAGATAGGGTCCCAAGCCTAGGGCTGTTTGGCCTTTTAGTAATCCGGCCCTGTATATGTAAGCACACATGCGTGCGTGTATGCATTAATTCAGCTTTTTTTTTAATATTTATTATTTTACTTTTAATTTTTAGGTAACTTCCAATCACCATTCCCTACCTAAAATTTCTAAAGCGAATTTATAAAATATGCTTCCTAAAACTTTAAGTTTGGAATTTGCTGGAGCAAAACCGCTTATTGAACCCCCCCCCCTCCCCTCCGTCAATTGACGCCTAAACCTTTGAAGATGTGCATTTATGGGAAAGAGTTTCTGAATAATCTCAGCGCATTTGCAACGCATGAGCAAAAACAGCTTTAAAATCAAATTTTTAAACTATAGCTTGCTCCATGTCGAAAAATGTCTGGAGAGAGCATCCAAACCCATCCCCTCTGCATAACTCACCAGACATACTTCGCTTAAAATAACCTTTTTAGGCTTCTTTATTGTTGAAAAATTTCCAAAGGAGAGCACCCACCTCGTCACCTAACTTCTCTATGAATGACTTGAAGTTGAGTACATAAAATATCCATGTCAAAACATTTCTAAAGATAGACTCTGAACTTGACTTTTCACCAAAGAATGCCAAAGATTTGCAATTTTAAACTATGAGAGGTGCTGCAATCCAGTGGCGCCGGGTTTTGAAAATCAATGTGTGTGGGGGGGGGGGGGGGGCAAAACGAGGATAAATTTTCAATACGTAACTTTCAAGAACGTGTGCTTCTCCCCCCTCCCCATGAGAATATTGAAAAATATCAACTTTTCCATTTGGTTCCTACAACAACATTAAAAAAAAAAAAATCAACATATTGAAGCAATATTTTATTGGATAAAATAATAGTAACAATCTCAAATTATAGAAACATAATAGTCGAGTCTGTTATTTCCGCAAAATGGACTTCCATGGGTCGCTCGATTTTTCTTACCTTATAAAAAACAAAACATTTCGCAGAATATGTTCTTTGGTTGAAAAAAATCTGAAAACACCTGATGGAGTTACAACACGCATTTTTTAAAATTCTGATTCTTATGAATAGCAACTACCGTCAAAAGAAGCAAAAATATGCAATTAAATATACACATATGTGTTAGTATGAAACTTGGGTTCTCTACACTGATCTCTGGTTCTCTAACTGTGACCCTTTTTGCTTCCTTTTACATATCAAAGGAAGTATTGTGATCGCTAAAAAAATTCAATCAGATTTGGGTCTAGATTTCAATTTTGTTCACCCCCGAATGAATGTTGAATAGTTTTTTCAACTTGTCAGCACGTGCATATGTACCTACCAACATATAACCAGTCGAAACATCATTTTCAACCACCCCCGAGTTAATTAGGTCTGTATGTACGTATGTATGTATGTGCGTATGTTTGTCGTATAACTCAAAAACTATATGCCGTAGAAACTTCTAGCTTGGTATGTAGGCTCCAAGTAGGGTCTAGTTGTGCACCTCCCCTTGTGGTTGCATTTGCATGTTCAAAAGGGGGTGTTTTACCCCTTTTATGGGGTAAATCAGTATTAATTTCAATGCTAACTTAGGTGATATGAATTGGCGCAACCACTTAGCGATATATCGCCAAGCTTTTGGTCGCCAAGTGTTTGATGCCATATTTTGGTGATAAATTTGGCGAAAAAAATATTTTTGAATTTGGGTTCAATTTGGCGCTATTGGCGAAATTTTGCGGAAAATCAACTGAATGATATTAAAATCGGCGATATTTGAAAAATTAATCATTGTAAATCATTTTTTTTTTTTTTTTTGCATTTTTTCGTGGAAAACTAGGGTGTAAATGTTTAAATTATTATCTTGCTTACTCCAAGCACTATTTTAACACTTAAGATAACTAAGAAATTTACACGTAAAAGGAAGTAGTGTGGGGTCCATACCAGATTTTTTTTTCTATAAAGTTATTATTGAAATCTTTTTTTTTTTTTTTTTTTGTTCAAAAATAGGTTTCAATAATTCTGGTAAGTAGTAATTTTAGTCCTCATGGTACCTTTCTCATTTTTCTTACATTAGCTTTATTTTTGTAATTTAAAGCAGAGTCGACGCTTACATTATGTCTGGCGGTCGCGCGCCATACGGGAAAAGTGCTTTTTCAGTTAAAAATTGTCTTAATCATTTTATTTTTTTTATTTTTATTTATTTATTTTTTTCATCTCATGATAATATATTCCACAGAATGTTTGATAGTTTTTTTTTTTTGGCACACTATAAAAAACAGCACTCTTTTAATATTTTTCAGTGTGTTATAAAAATTAAAAGTGTATAAGTTGCAAACATAACTTTTTTCTCCACACTGTAGCATTTTTTCCAAAGAGGGTGGCCTTTTCAAGTGCAGAGTATCAAAGACAACCAAATTCATGATACACAAGGAGACCATTCGTCCCGTTTTCAGAAAGGATGTGCTGTTGCCACCGTCAGGCCGAATTGTCCCGTTTTCTAAAAACGAGTAGAAGAGAAAATTTACTTACAGTGACAATTTTTTTTTTTCTCTCGAAAGAGGATCGATAATTGGCAATAGTTTGAATCCAAAATGTGCATCTCGAATCATCATTAATATTGAATATATTTTATATTTGTCAGCCTCTTATATAAGTCTCTTAGATGGACATTATTTCTCTTATAAAAGAAAAAGCAAGCTCACAAAGTAATTGCAAGAAATTTCTCTGAGAAATTCATTTTTATTTGGAATGAACATTAAATATACTTAAGAAAATTTGTACTGTAAGAAAAAAAAATCTTAATTTTTACTTCTTTATTCCTGTTCCTGTATTATTAAATACAAATCATATGGAAACAGATTTGAAAATATCATGGTCACTTTAATGATATGAGATATCAAACAATTTCCATTGATCATTTGATGGCCCCTGAATATGAGATCCCGTTTTTCTAAAGGGGAGGAAAATTCAACTGCAAATGCCATTGTATAATTGTATAAGAGGTGCCATTTTCCAATCTGTGATTCAAACGATCATCAACGTGAGATTGCATAAAGCAAAATCTCGTTCACAACCATTCGGAACAGGATTTGGGTTCGAGCATCTGAAGTATATGTCTGCAACAATCAGCACTTAAATAAAATAATAAAAAAATTCAAAACATCTACTTTTTGTGCGTGTATGTGCGTAAAGTTTAGGAAAAATTATCGTAGCCCCCTGTGCTGGAATTGAAGAGTTTATAGAAAACATATTTGATATCAATACTCTTACACTATTTTTCAGTAGAAAATATTTTCTTCGTAGCGAAATATTGTTTTTCACGATGTCGTCTCTTTTAAGTAGAGTTCCACACTGTAGGATAATCGTTACGTCATGCATAACACTGAGATGACATACGTAAAACCGAAACAACATACAAAACACTGCCTACATAATTTTTGACACAGCATAGCACACACTTGGGGGTTGGTGGATGTTACATTTTTTTTAAATAAAATCTGGTCACATGGAAGCAAATAAAACTTGGTACATAAAAAATAGATGTCATTAGACTAATTACATATGCTCACTTAACGATAAAAACAAAAAAATAGCTGCAACAACAAAATTTTGAACCTAACTTACTCTGAAGGGTTTTATTCAGTGATGCACCGATATCAAATTGGCCGATTACCGATTAATCGGCTGAGTTTAATGATCAGGATTATTATTTTTAATATTACCAATTTTACCATCAGTTTTTTTCCTCTTTTCTTTACGATTCCGATTTTAGAAATAGTTATTTATTTCTGAGAGAAGAGAGGGATTAATTTTTTTCCATTTTTCTAATTTTCCCAAAATAATTCCAAAATTTTATTAAATTTCTTTGAACTAATTTTCGAATGATTGTTAATTAAATTATATAACCACACTGTACATGAAAAAAATAATAATAGTAATTAATAAAAATAGGGAGAGGCAACGGTAAGCATTCTAATTTAGGAGTGTTTTTAATTTAAAATTATTTTTCAATTATAAGTATCCATTAAATTCCAGACATTTACTCTTTAAAAATTAGAGGTTATCTAAAAGCACTCTGCTAAGGAAAAAGTTGCGACTCATGAAAAATGTTGCGACATTGTCTATATGCGTCTATTTATTCAAAATAGGTAAATTAATTTATTGAAGCATTTATATCTACTTGAGAGGGCTATTTTTTTTATTTAAAAAAAATAGCAACTGAATCTTTTTTCCGTAAGTAAATTTTTTAATCCCCCCCCCCCTCCACTTCAACAAAATTATATTTTCTTACCACGTCAACGTAAAAAAAAGCTCCTTATCGAAAGTATAAGTAATGTGGGGAAAAGTAAGGAAACATTTCAAAATTCTAAAAATTAATGGTATGAGAAGAGTTTTAATTTTAGAACCTTTCAATAGATTCTCTGAAAATGTATTTGTGTAATACAAAGACAAATGTATAGTATATGGTTATAATTGGTTAAAATACTCTTGCAGAATAAAAACGGAAGTACACTCAGGCACATTGAAAATAGCGACCCAAGAAGAAAGCATCGGATTGAAATGAAATTTAATACACATAATGATACAGATGAGAGGTTCACTTGATCTCAAAATCAAGACAATTGAACGAATACAGGGTGTGCAAGGACACACATACAGAGCAACTTCAATAGCGCGTTGGACCACCTCTAGCTAAAATTCATGCCGCCATACGGCCCGGCATTGAGTTGATTAGACGCCTGATGTTGTCCTGAGGCAGATGGGCCCACAAATTTGTAACAGCCAACTCCAAATCACGCACAGAGTGACACGACGGCATCTGACGTTTTACCTGATCCCACACATGCTCTAAAGGGGATAAGTCGGGGGAGCGGGCCGGCCATGGAAGAGTCTGAAAATGACGTAGGAAGTCTTGAGCAACTCTTGCTGTATGCGGACGAGCATTATCTTGCTGGAAAATTGCCCCTGGGAGACCATTTAGGAAAGGTCCTACATGGGGTCGAAGAATATTATCAACGTACCGTTGGCCGGTTAAGTTTCCACGCATCACAATTAGATTGGACCGGCTATCATAGGATATGGCCCCCCAGACCATTACACCAGCTGTGCGGGCAATGTGACGTAGAACAGTGTGGGAGGAATTGTACCGCTCAGCTGGGCGCCTCCACACCGGTATACGGTTATCATCAGTCCCTAAAACAAACCTAGACTCATTACTAAACACAACTTTTTGCCAATCTGTGATATTCCTCAATTGATATAGCCTTATACCGGTGTGGAGGCGCCCAGCTGAGCGGTACAATTCCTCCCACGCTGTTCTACGTCACATTGCCCGCACAGCTGGTGTAATGGTCTGGGGGGCCATATCCTATGATAGCCGGTCCAATCTAATTGTGATGCGTGGAAACTTAACCGGCCAACGGTACGTTGATAACATTCTTCGACCCCATGTAGGACCTTTCCTAAATGGTCTCCCAGGGGCAATTTTCCAGCAAGATAATGCTCGTCCGCATACAGCAAGAGTTGCTCAAGACTTCCTACGTCATTTTCAGACTCTTCCATGGCCGGCCCGCTCCCCCGACTTATCCCCTATAGAGTATGTGTGGGATCAGCTAAAACGTCAGATGCCATCGTGTCACTCTGTGAATGATTTGGAGTTGGCTGTTACAAATTTGTGGGCCCGTCTGCCTCAGGACAACATCAGGCGTCTAATCAACTCAATGCCGGGCCGTATGGCGGCATGAATTGCAGCTAGAGGTGGTCCAACGCGCTATTGAAGTTGCTCTGTATGTGTGTCCTTGCACACCCTGTATTCGTTCAATTGTCTTGATTTTGAGATCAAGTGAACCTCTCATCTGTATCATTATGTGTATTAAATTTCATTTCAATCCGATGCTTTCTTCTTGGGTCGCTATTTTCAATGTGCCTGAGTGTATATTCTTCAAAATAACCTATGATTGGAACAGAAAAATGTACAATGATGTACTCTCAATAGATCTCTGGGAGAAATACGTCCCCCCCCCCCATTGGGCTTCACATTTTACAAGTTCAGTTTCTTTAATGTTCGCGGAGGGGAGGGGATATGGTGAAAAACGTTGCGCGTTCATTAGTATACAAATAGTAACATCATTCTAGTTTCGTACATTCGTACAGGCTTTGATAACTAGTCTTCTGAAGGGTTTGAGCTTAAAAGATGCCATTTGTTAAAAAAGATGTGAGGAAAGCCGGACTGCGGAACCGATGACGATTTTTGGCGTTGTGACAATCTATGAATGTCTCTTGTTTCAACTCAAACATAAATGAACTCATTCAAGGTCAAGCATCTTTTTACCAGAGCCGGAATATGCTGCTTCTGGAGATATGCAGAATGAAGTCTCCAAAAGCATAGTTTGGGTTTCAATCATTGGAAAAAAAAAAAAAAAAAAAAACGAAAATTCAAGCGGCACTCGCTCTCCATAGGTAGTGAAGAAGAGCGCTCTATATTTGCGTTGGTACATGCTTCACGGCAATTTGTCTCCTGATCCGTCAATTCAGTGCTTTGCTGCGTACGAGTCTTATCAAAAAGTTGAAAATTATTGCGTATTTTGCGGTATGGGTCTGCGAAGTTCCATCGCCATACAATTAACAAAGTATATCCAATAACAAAGACCATCACAAACAAATTGAACAGCCTTAATAACGGGCAGAGCATATCCTCAATGTTGACGCTGGCCGCAAGACCATGATATTCAGTCAGTGTTTTGTAGGTGGAAATGTTGTTGTGGCTTCTCATATCTGAAGAAGTGGTCTCGTTGACATTCGAAGAGGTCGCGTTATTGACATCCGAAGAAAGGACGTTAATGACATCTTTGGAGGTGGTGTCGATGAGACCCAAGGCGGTGTTGTTGACATCCGAGGAGCTGTTGTGGCTGACATCTGAGGAAGTGGCCTCGTTGACATTCGAAGAGGTGGCGTCATTGATATCCGAAGAAAGAGTGTGAGTGACATCTTTGGAGGTGGTGTCGGTGATACCCAAGACGGTGTTGTTGACATCTGAAGAGGTTGTCGTTGTTGACATCGAAAGAAGCTGTGGTGCAGACACCAGAATCAGTAACAATCCGTAATTCCCGACAGGAGCTATGGCAGGTTTTGATATAGAGTGCTCCGATGAGCAAGCCACTGAAGAACACTATCATGGTTAATATCAAATATTGACAAAACTCGCCTGCTATTATTTTAACGTGTCCCATGAAGCGATCGGGGAAAAATAAAGCTTGGTCGATAGTGCTCGTAGACATGTCTGCTGACAACAGAGTCGGGGAGAATGAAAGCGGGAGCTTTTGATCTCCCATAGCGGAATCGATCGGTAGGGATTTTATCAGGGAAATTTCCCTACGTAGGTACTGAAGAGGGACAGGACTTCTGAATGCATTGATCTAGAGAGTTAAGTGGGAGGGAAGTTAATGGGGAGCAGCTCGGTTTTTTTTATGCTAGAGAAATTTTTAAAAGCCTTTTACTCATTGCCGCTCAATAGCCGTATTTGACTCATTAAAGATGCGAAATAAGCCTCAAACGTTTAATAAAGCGTACTATCACGCTTTTTATACATAATTATAAAGATGACGGGCTCTGTTTGTTTGTATGCATATTTGTAACCGATGGCCAGAAGCCCCCACAGCACCTACAGACCTGAAACTTGGCACCAAAATGAACGTATCCCAGTAAAATGCACCTCGAACGCCGAATTCTAAATTTCGAATTAGTTATTTTTAAATTAATTTATTAGTCTCATTTTTGGTGTATCCGGCATAATTGAGGGGGAAGACTTTTTCCCACCCCTAACATTATACATCGTTGGAAAGGGTTTTTTTTTCTTATAAAAGTTGTGGCACGTGACTCTCCGTTAATTGGAACAAGAGATATTAATTGCTCAAATTTAGTCAATTTTCAAGGCTTAACTCTATACACAAAACTGAAACACTAGGGCCTTTTTCCAGACAAACTGCTCTTTCGTCCTGATGTTACATAGTGGTTTAAATTTGCGTATAGAGTTAAGCCTTGAAAATTGACTAAATTTGAGTAATTAAAATCTCCTGTTACTTAACTTAATATCTTTTTGATTTATTTGGCGAATTGTTTTAAACTTTAACAGGACTTTTAGTTTAATTTAAAAGGTTCTGGAGCACATTTTAATTAAAGGATATGATAATTTTTCTTCACAGTGTTGGAGAGGGATTTAAATTTATTCAGTTGACTTTCATTTAATGCACGGGCATCGCCATGCTAGTTAATTAATAAATAAATAAATTTATCAGTATAACATCATGGTAAATATAAAAACAAGCTCTTTCTTTTTTAAATATAAAATGTAAAACATCCTAAATTATAAATCAAACTGGTGTACATCAATCTTTCCCTGCCATCCTCCATTTATTATTCGAAAGTTTATTTATGGAATTTTTTCAGAGGAAAGAGGTTTAAAGATTTTTTATATATATATAAGGAATTGATTTCTACAATTGTCTTCACTGTTTCGGACTTTTCACTTCGACAAAATAAATTTCCCTCATTTTAAAAATTGCAAGAACACGCATTGAAAAACTGACTTGTTATTATCTCTATACAGATACATTCATCCAGTTTTGTAGTTGGTGGAGGGGGGGACGGGTGAAGCCTAGGGTGGTTCAAAAAATTTTTTTTTGCTACGGACCAAGGCTCACCCTACTTTTTTTACATCTATGTGCAAGTTCACTCCCCTAAAATTTCAGCTCCCTACTCTTAATGGAAGATGGTGCTCAAACACCCTTAATTTTTACGCTTTTTCGTAATTTTCACACTTTTTGAGGTTTTCTAACTAAAGAGACCATTTTCTTGGAAGAGATTTTTTTTTCAATTATTCTCATTTTCCAATTGGAAAGTTTCTTAATCGTTTAAATACATATAGCAACACCTTTGATACAATCGATTATTTAGTAGATCGCAGCATACAATGTAGATTGCAGTACTACTCGTCTACATGTTGTGCTATGATTTTCAAAACTTACGTTTGCCAAAATAAAGTTGTAGAAGAGCTGTACAAAATGTTTATTATGTTTTTAAAGTAGTGGGATGCAGAGAAGAAAATTTCAAGATTTAAAGTTTTAAACTAATAGTGCTAACAGTATCACAAGAAGAATGAATTAAATTATAAAAACTAATTGCACAAAATAAACTATTGTAGCTAGTCTGGCATAGAACTAATCTGAAATTTGGGCAAAGATATTTACTTCATGCTTACTTTGGCCATCATATTCCTCACAAGTTCTATTCTTTTTAATAACTTTGAAGCGAAAAAATGATTGGCAAAGAATTAAACAAACAAAAAAAAAAAAAAAAAAAAAAATAATGTTGCACATAGAACTTAAAAAATACTTTAACAAGTGTAAAACTTCAACATACTGTAAGCTTTTTATAAATCTATAGATAAATCTATGATCACTCTTGCTGATCATAAAGGGATAGCTGAATTATTATTAGTCAATTAGGGAGCCTATTTGAGAAAATCCAGTCTCTTATATGCCTCAAAATATTTATGTTCCTATATAGGAAAGAAATTTTTCATTTAATCATGAGAGAAAAAAACCTAGGTACAACACTTTCTACAGTTTCAGTGCGTTTTTGTACAGTAAAACAAATATATTGAACATTAATAGATGCTCCATTTGCAATTAAAACTTCTGGGAATATCTGAACTTGGAAAAAGCCTTATAAGATATGAACGACCTGGAAATTGAAATAGCAACTAGGACAGTTTTATTAAAGTACTTGTGACACCTTTCTGGTGAATTAATTAGTTTGACTTAGTTTTTCGTATCAAATTCTAGTTGAAAGAAAAGCAAGTTATTACAAGAATAAAGATGTGAAATATAACAAGTGTAGTACAGAACAATTGGATTTTTTTCAAACATGAATATTAGGGATTATTTTCTAACATTCTTCGTCCTACGCCCCAACGAATGCAAATATAATATCAATCACAGAATTAAAAGAAAAAATTAAAATAAATAAATAATGGTGAATAACGTTGCTGAGGAAAATGTTCAAATAATTCAAGAATTTAACAGAATTTTTTTCAATAATGAGGACAATAAGCAGTTTCTTTTACCTGCTGTTGAAGAAAATTGAGTACTTATCCTTGCTGAGACAATAAAATATTCAATACTAAAAGTCTCTCTCTCTCTCAAAAAAAAAAAAAATCTATGTATAAATATACATAGAAAGTTGAATTGCACAGCAAGAAGTTTAAATATTTTGGCTTTAATTAAAAACTTCTAGCAAATTTCAGTATAATAACACTGCTCGGCACAAAATGAGCTTCAAATGTATCTGACACTATTCTTGCTGTTTCTTATGTAAAATGCCCCACTGAATCCAAATATGATCTCTGTTTCCCCTTCACGGTAATCGCTCGAACATAACTGGAATGAATATAAATAATACTGAAAGGTTCTTTACTGAAGGAAATCTGCGGTGCGACTCATATGTAACATGCGATGTTTCCAAGGTTTTAAACAAAATTTTACAACTTGAAAAATTTTTTGGACGTGGGAGTCATAGATGGCAGTCCAATATTATTGTGTTGCACCAAAAAGTAAGTGTAAAATTTTGAAACTGGAAAAAATGAGTTGTTGATGATATGTTAAATATTTTAAGGAGGGGAGGGGAAAATACCCCCATGAGCCTCCTAACTTGTGAAAAGTTGTTTATGATTTTGAACTTTTCACCTCTCTAGCCCTATAGAAGAATGTTAATGGTAAATATAATGCTTCCTTCCCCTCTAAATAATATCTATGACATTGTCGAAATCTGATGAAAATAGGAGGGGAGGGGGGCGCTATTTTCGAAAAGTTGGAGGCAATGGGAGAAAAGGGTGGCCATATTAGGATTCAGGGGATAATTGAAGATGAGACTCAGCAAGAATGATAGCAAAACACCCGGAATTTTTTTTCTGCCGCTCAACCGAAAAACGCTTGAAATTGACAAAAACTGGAGAACTATTTGAGCTTTGAGCACCGTCTTTTTATTTAAGTAGGAGGTTGAAATTTTGGCAGTATATTAGGGTAGATAAAGGTAAAAAAATGAGCCACCGCCGTGACCTCTAGGACAAAAATTTTTTTTTGCCATAGGTTTATGAACCACCCTAGTGAAGCCGTCCCATGAAATATTTAGTTTTTTATTGTAAAAATAATGCTTAAATTAGTTTCAAGTCATCTTTTCTTGAGCGGAGATCCACCAATCCCCAAGAAAAGTCCTCAGTCCCCCCCCCCTTTTTATAATTGCAGTATTTCACACATAAATACATAAGTATGTTTTTGTAACAGACAGAAAAGTGGTATATGTCGACATTCGCCGGTGAACGTCATAGCAACGACACTTGCAAGAACCGAATATTTCCTGGTCTTTCGTGGTAACACATATTATGGAGGTAAGGGGTGATTTGGAGAGCTGTTCAGGTACTGCTTCTCTGGAAAAATAAATTTTCCTAGCATAAAATTAATATCGACTCAGAAAGTAATTTTTCTCATTGACGTTCTAGTATTAGAAAATTTATGAAATCATTCTTGATGGGGGTGAATAAAAATCAATTTCGGGAGATGGATGGGAATAAGTGTTGACGCCCAGTACTTGGTTAGAGTGTGGTATCAGGTCGCGGGAATATCGGATCCAGCAGGGCAGAAAATATCACGTGACTACACGGCAACCGGAAAGCGATTTCAGTGTGGGCGTGGCTTAAAGGAAAATAGCAGACAGCTGTTGAATCGCGTAGTGTGGATTTGAACTGCTATAAAATAATTTAAATATAATGAAGACGAAATTAAGCAAAATTAAGAATGCCACATGCAATGTTTTGCGAAAACGAGTAGTATTTTTCACATGAAAATCCAAAATTGATTTTTCTGTTCTTTTTCGTAACTTTTGTTTCAGAATTTTAATTCCGATTTATTTTGCTCATTTTCAATCGTTTCTTTTAACTCGAAAAAATTATTTTGTGGAAAAGAGAAGTTAAATTCTAATTTGCTTAAAAAAAATTAATAAATAAAATTCATCACCACACCAGGATTTAAAAAAATAAATAAATGAAGGAAAATAAAGTTGAACTGCATTGAAAATCAAAAATTATATTTAAAAAAAAAGAAAAGAAAAAAAAGACAAGCTATTCTCGACTTGTGTACTTTTTTTTTATCGAATACATTATGGAATAACAATTTGGTTTTATTTCTTGATTCATTTAGGCAGGGTGTTAATGATTTAAATCAATTGATTTAAACCAGCGATTTAAATCAAACGATTTTTTAAAAAAAAAATCATTGATTTAAATCATTTTTCAACGTTAGCCTAGAAATCTTCTTGATTTTTTTATTTTCATAAATTCTGCCTTTTGCTTAGTCAGCATAATTTTTCTTCCTAAAATTAATTTTTGTCCTTATAGTTTTCTCTCACTTTAATACTTTTATCTATTCATTTTGTCACTCCTTACTCAATCTAATATTATTCACATTTTTAGTCAATGGAGACTTTCAAATTATATTCGGCATTATTATTATTATTTTTTTTTTTTTGAAATTGATAAGGAAGTTAAAAGGCAATACACTAAAAGATGGTAGATGGTTGTGTATCTTTTGATTTTTATCTCATAGAACACTTTTCAATTTAAAGGATAATTAAGCAATGTTGAAAAAGAGAAACTTGCTGGAAACTGCTAACACGTTTTTAAAAGTTACGAGAAATCATATTTTCAATGTAAAAATAAATAAATAAAAGAGCATATTAATTAAAAGACACGTAGCAATGTCCAATTTATTTATTTCCTTCTGTTTTTATGTTTTTCAGTGTATTACTATGTCATCTGTATTATACTTATGATTTAAATCATATGCATTTGTATTAAAATCGTTTACATTGAATGTTATGAAATTTTTTTTGATGACATAATAAATGAACTTTTGTTTTGAAATTTTTAACAATATATCAATTTCATGCTTACTAATATTCATAAGTATACAGGGGTCTGGCCAGAGGAAATTCGGGTCCGTTAACGGACCCTTCACAAAAATACGATCAAGCAAAACGGACCTTTCACAAAAATACTATCGAGCAAAACGGACCTTTCACAAAAATACGATCAAGCAAAACGGACCCTTCACAAAATGCTGATCAAACAAACGTACATTTCACACATTATTCATTCAAAAAGCAAATCTGAAATCAAAATAATGCATAGCATATTTCTGTGTAAAAGCCCATAACTTTTGGGCCTTTTCTGAAGTTAAAGAAGGGAATCGCTTATCCGCCAACTTTGCGAGAAAAAAAAAGTCGGCACTTCCTGCCTGGCCCTGCGATGCTCGGGCAAGCAAAAAATCTTTAGTGTAAAATGTAGCACTTTTTGTTGGTTTCTTTTAAAGAAATTAACAACTTAAAAAAGGTAGTTGTTTTGCTTTAATGGTTCTGCTTGTTTGTTTTATCATATGCAAATCAAAGTGGCTTGCTCCGATGTTGCTGTTATAGATTTCTCTGACTTAAACATAAAGGAAATAATAATAATAGCAATTATCAGCGGAATGAACTTAGAACTGCAAACAGATAGCTAGGGTTGGAGAAAAAATGGGATTGCTTCTGGGTAGAGCGATCAGCTATTTAAAATTAAAATTATCTCCATCTGACGTCTTTGGTGCGATGTTTTGACCTTATTTTGGCAGAAAATTATCTTTTTTTATTTCATTTATTTATTTATTTTTTAATGCTTACAAGGGTGGTGTTTTAGTTATATTCAGGAATTAATGTATTTTTGCGTCTGTTAATATTAGAAGTCTGGTATTGTTTGTTTGCTATGTTTCCCTACCGTATTTTTTCCTCCGAATTTTCGGCGAATATGTCGGTGATTATTAATGACATTCATCATATAAACCTGATGAAATGCAGCTCTAAAATTTTTGGCTTTAATAAATTATTG
The DNA here is from genome assembly GCA_038373865.1 of Uloborus plumipes. Lineage (NCBI taxonomy): Eukaryota > Metazoa > Arthropoda > Arachnida > Araneae > Uloboridae > Uloborus > Uloborus plumipes. Next base: position 63,830 of record JAXGGA010007006.1, read on the forward strand.
ACCCATTAATGCCTAGCGTCCCTTTTTAGGGACGGTCCAAAAAAAGGTCTGAATTTCCCCAAAATGAACATTTCAACCAAATAATAGTGTTCAATGAGTACCTTGGTACTGTTTCAATTCGTTATTAACAGATTGCAGCACATAACCATTGTAAAGTGCGTTTTGTAGCAGTTTTAATATGACCTTTATCAAGAATGACATCGTTCACAATCTCAAGAAAAAAAAAAGCTGTTTTCAAAGTTATTCCCAGCTTCCCAGTTTATGTTAATTGCTGCTTTTATTTCTTCATATAAAATGTCTTTTTAAATATTATATCGTAGGCAGAAAATAAATTTAGTAAAAAAAGTATGTACCCTCTGGGGTCTATCGTAACTTTTGAGGGACGATTTTTCTTTCCTTAATAAAACAATTATTTTTTTCCCCAATATTTTTTTTAATTATTTTTCTTGTCCATTAAACACCGTTTGTAACTAGTATACAAATTATCTTTGGAAAAAAAATGTCAGGCATTAATGGGTTAAACATCGTTTTTATATTTATGATGCTTTCATTTTGAAAAAAGCGATCTCTGCATCCGATATGAAAATCGAATTTTACTTACTTTTCAAGCTAATTACTCTTTATTAGGAGGCAAATAAATGAAAATTCGCGTTATTTTTTGCTCAGATCATTATTTTAAATTTTTTAAAGCAAAATTAACTGTTCTTTTATTAGTCTAAATCAGTGGTTCTCAACGGGGGCGATACCGCCCCCCTGTGGGCGGTGGGAAGATGCTGAGGGGCGGTGAACATGTTTTGGGCAGTAGGGGGGCGGTGGGTATATTTTGGGCGATAGGGGGGCGGTGAGAAAATTTGGGAGTCAGAGGACAATAAATGTATTAGAATTTATTTTAATTTTAAAAATCAAAATTGAATTTTGCATTAAATCAAGAATCCAACTTGAATTATTTGTGCCGATGATAAAATAAAGTTATGCTCCCAGGAATCTTTAAATTTATTTCCTTACGTTTTTCGGAGGTGACTGTTACGTTTTTTGGAGGTGACCGGGTTAGTGATCTTTTGCGTCCGACAATCTTGTGAGAAAATGTTATAGTTTGACTATGGAGAGATGGCGAAAGACCTTGAAGTGGAAACGGCCCTGTTTCATTTTGAAATAGGGAGAATGGGCGTCAAAAGTTATTTTTTACTTGCTCGTTACATTGAAATTTTTACTTCCTGCGTGATCTCTCTCTCTGATGCTACTTATTACAAAATAAGCGGCTCGTTTCCACTTCAAGATCACCCGACATCACTCCGCGGTTCAACTTTACCTGATGAAGAACTGTTACAATAAATCACAGTTGCAATTTTGGGTTGCATGGTTTTATCTAACATTAGCCAAATTGACTAATTTTGGTCACATACATAGACAGATAAGATTCAAAAGCATTAGCCACACCGTCGTTTGGTTATTTTTTAGCCGAACGGTTGCTTGATTCTTTTTACCATAACAATGCAATTTCTAATAGCTGTAAAAAAATTTAATAATGCCTTTTTTGTTAGTAATTATCATACAAGTAAAAATACCGTCCTGCAGCTGCAGGTGAAAATACTCAAATTAAGTTCTCAAGTTTTAGTCGCCTATATTTTGATTGTTGCTATAAACGAGACTAGTTTTCAGACTGAACAATTCCCCGTTTAGAATACCAGATTTCCATGTCTATTGACAAAATGTAATGGGGGGGGGGCGACTCAAAATACTGCGAAAAAGAATCACAATTG
>JAXGGA010007007.1:0-65576 GCA_038373865.1 Uloborus plumipes
TTGCAACCATTGATCTTAAGCATGTTTCAAAATAAAACAAAAATTAGATTTGCGGCAATAACACCATTACGAACCTAACAATCAATCTTTAAATATGTTTGTTTGTTAAATCAAGGAATCGGCACCAAAATTTAGAGCAGCTAAAATAACATCGAATTATACAAGGAAAAAAAACAAATTTTCAGATTTTTATTAAACCAAATTGTATTCATGTGTGCTTAAAGTTCGATTATTACGTGCGTAACGGAGACGCGCTCTTTAGACTTGTTACCTGTCGCATCAAGAAAACTTCACACATCAAACAGTTGGGAGACAAAACTTTCAGATTTGTAAAAGTATAAAACAAAGAATCAATGCTAAAATGAGCAGGAAAACTGCATACACATGTTTCAGCACTCATTTTTCAATGCGAAATGGATGTAAAAATATCCGACGAAAGCATTTATTGGATATCTTTACATCCATAAGCTCACTAACTTCGCATGAAAAAGGCGTTCCTTGTAACGCCGAAACACGTATATGCAGTTTTTCTGCCCATTTATGCACTAATACGTTGTTTTATATTCTTATATTTCAAGCGCAAAGGTATTTATTCAACTCTAGAGTTTCTTTTCCCGGTAAATTCAACATTGTTACTGTGTTGATAAGATGCAGTGACGTAGGCAGACATATGATTTCAAGGGGGCTGAGCCGAGACTTAAAGAGAAAAAGGCAGGGAACCTCATAAAATGTAGCTAAGAAAAGAAAATCTTTCGAATTTCTGACATCAATGCTAATTTAAGATGACAAAAATACATCTTTTTTTTTACCATTATAATTATTGTTGTAACCGAGAGGTAAAGCGTTTCGATAAAAACAGGAAAAGTTAAATTAAAATTTGAAAAGTTCTCTTGATTAAAGTAGGTGTTCAATAACAATTGCATGCAATATTTTGTCGAATTTGTACTTTAATAAAATATTAATTTTGCGAGTTATTTTACTATTGTTCCTAATGTTATGCTTCAATTACATATGTTGAAATGTATCAAACAGAATCAAATGAATGAACAAGCATTAATGAGAGTTTCTGAAAAAAATTTCAATAAAAATGAACAAAATTGAATTATAAGATAGTCATAAACGTGACAAACAGTAAACTGGAAGCGTCAAAAAAATAAATAAATAAAATAAAATAAAGCAAGACTTTACTTCTTTTTTTCTTTCTTTCTTTGAATTTTGTCCTGTAATTAAGTTTTCTCTGCAGAAAAATGTTCTCCTGTCGCGATTTCAAAAAAAAAAAAAAAAAAGAAAAAAGAAAAAGAAAAAAAAAGGTAATAGCTAAAATGTTTTAAATTATTTTTTGATAATTTCGGAGCGGGCTGTAGCCCTATCAGCCCACCCCCTGAATACGCCACTGGTAAGATGTTTTAATAAACCTTTCATACCCCTCAGGGAACTGTGATACACCCTATATAATCATTCGGTAGGGCATTGGGCAGAAATAAAGAAAATTATTTTTGTAAAAGAGTGAGATAAAAACATTGTTCCACTTACTGTGTAGCTATATCTTTCTTCAATGGACATATAAATCATTTCTTCCATGTACAAATGAATTCTTAAAAGATTTTCCCTGCGAGAGAAAGGCAGTCACTCAAATGCAAAGACTTTAAGGGCCCTGCTCCACATCAGCGGAAAACGCGACCGGAACCGAAGGCAGAAACCGAAAATCCGGGTACTTTCCACAGGGACACTATGTCATCCATTTTACGTTTCTGCTTTATATTTCTGCTTTACGTCTGTGTGGAATCAGAATGTGTGGAATCCTCAATGTGGAGCAGGGCCCTTCGGTCGCGTTTCCTGCTGATGTGGAGCAGGGCCCTAACTGATTACAACGACATGTGACATTCTGTCCTTCAAATTTATGCAAAAATATTAATATCAAAACACCGTATTAGGACATAAAATTCGAGAAAAAGAGCAAACTAGGGGCAAAACATGCATAACATGTGTGAACTTTTTTTACAATTGCAAGATTTGCAATCCTCAAAATTGTCCTTGTGCATGAGGTTTGATTTTGCACGATCCGGGAAATAGTCTAAGATCCCATTAGGGTTGACTTACCCTGATCGAGTTTCCTAAAATTATTGGCATGAATGAAGAGTAAAAGTTTCGAATAAAACGATAAAGTAAACATTTCTACCTGTTTCGGATCCCTAATCAGGGTTGTCAGGGGGCTAAAAGGCAAGGACGTCATTTCAAGTTTTTCCGGGGGGGGGATGCAAAGGGTCCAAACACAATGCAATTTCATCGGAAAACATTAAAAACCAAGCCCACTTATATATAAATGCATTGATTTCTCAAAGCCATGGGGGACAATTGACCCCCCCTGCCCCCCTAAATGACGGGCCTGTTAAAAGGTGCCAAAAAATGACTGATTTACCTCATCACGTTTCCTAAAACTGTTAACATAAATGGAGAGAAGAAGTTGCAAATAAAACGACAATATAGGGTTGTCTACCTTTTTCGGGTCCCTAATCAGGGTTGTCAGGGGGCTAAAAGGTGCCAAAAAATGATTAATTTACCCTCGTCGAGTTTCCTAAAACTGTTAACATAAATGGAGAGTAGAAGCTGCAAATAAAACGACAATATAGGGTTATCTACTTTTTTCGGATCCTTAACCAGGGTTGACAGGTGCTAAGAAACTCGATGAGCTTAAATCAGTCATTTTTTGGCACCTTTTAGCCCCCTGACAACCCTGATTAAGGATCCGAAAAAGGTACTGTCGGCCCCGCTTAAACGAATACTGTCGGTTCCAAGAAATATTATTCGATTAAGCGCTGTATTTGTTTAAGCGGGGATCTTTAACATTGCACATCTGGCTGGAGAAATATTCGGTTCCAGGGATATTTTATTCGTATAAGCGGGGTATTCGTTTATCCGTTATCCGATTAAGCGGGGCCGACAGTATAAACTTTTACTTTATTGTTTCAGTTGCAACTTTCACTCTTCATTCATATTAATAGTTTTAGGAAACCCAATGAGGGTAGGTTAAACCTAGTAGGATCTTGGACTAAAAGCCGTGGTTGGAAAAACTACATATTTTTTGTAGCGAACTACAACTACAATTACTTTCTTATAAATGTAGTTAACTACAGCTACAACTACTTTTTTTTAATGTAGCGAGCTACACTAATTTTGAAATGTAGTTGCTACTTCGCTACTTTTTTAAAAAATAAATAAATAAAAAGAATACACCGTTTGAGGATCGACCGAAAAAAATTCGAAAAGTGGTTTAGATTAAAAACTTACCTCATTCGAATATGGAATAGAAATAGGAATTGTCTTTGAATTTATTTGTTACTTTTCCTTTTTGTTCCTTTTTTTTTGCTAAAATTTGTCTTTTTTAGATTTTTTTTTACAATTTTTACTAATATCCGCCATAAGAACCACCTTGTTTTCTTTCTTCGTTCTCTTTTTTTTTGTCATTTATTTTTTTTAATTTAATTTAAAGTAGTTTCTAGAAATCGCTACAAACTACTACTTTTTTGTATCGCGCTACTCTCTACTCTACTTTTTTTAAAAAGTAGTGCGCTACACTACAAACTACTAAAAAATGTAGCTACTACAGTAGTTTCGCTACTTGTAGCGCGCTACTTCCGACCACTGACTAAAAGTAGCACTATGAGTCACACGAAGAATTTTTTTTAATAATTTAATAAGGGTGTGGGGCGCACATGCAAATCTTGTAGGGACTAACCTAAGTCTATGCACACTACTCTGCCATGCTAAGCACAAAAGTCGTATCTGCACTTTTTAACCCCTTCCAGGCTCATTTTATTTCGGGATTGCGGATCAAAAAATGTCAATTTTTTATGCCTATTTTCATTATACATATCTTTTTAGACATAATAGCATCATTCGCATGCAACATTTCCTAAAAATAAAGGTAAAAATATCTTTTTAAATAAATGAGTAATAAATGAGTATTTACCTGTAAAGTTGGCTTTCTGTATGGCAGAAATCATTATACTTTGGAGTTGGCGCCTACTCTTATCTTAAATCTACAGCTCAAAACACTGTATAGTTATGCTATCTAGTAGCAACAATAGTAAATAAAAGATCCGAAACCATAAAAGGGACATGTGACATAATTCCGGAAAGACTGGTTGTGCAGTGTTAATTTTCACAGTGCCCGAGCTACACTCGGGATGAGCCAGAATGGAACATTTAGCTTGCCCGAGTCCAGCTCGGGAAAAGCCGGGAAGAGGTAAACAAAATTGAGTTATCGCCACCAGGTGGCTCTTTGTGACGTATTTTACCTAAAAACAAAATTATATGGTCAGTTGAGAACGGGAAATATTAAACAAAAAAATTCTGAAAAAGTTTCATCTGAATCAAATACATGGTGGCGCACAACTTTAAAGAGTTATATCTCAGTTTGAGCTCCACTGCAGATACCACTTCTGCGCTTAGCACGGCAGTAACTGCTCTAACAAATACATAATCGCATCGGAGAGCAAAAATTTCCCCCCACCTGAAAAAGGTGTCATTGACAAAATCCGTCTCCTCCTCTTCGTCCACGGCCGTCACGTCCATGAGTCCAGCGGCCTGGGGGATCCTGGTCCAGTGCTCCCAGGAGCGGTTCATGACGTACTGCTGGTGGCTCAGGTTGGGCCAATCAGATTTCGACAGCGTGATCTCGTAACGGACAGACCTGATGGACATACAATGTACATGGAGTACTATCAAAACAGCATATATGAACTAAAATAAACATTTTTCAGAGTCATTGTTATTATTATCTATGAGCATAAGAAACATTCTGCATAGCTTTTAGCAGTTATCACTTGTGAGTTGACCACGGAAAGATCGCGTACAGAATAAAAACTCCGTTTCCAGTTGACCAGCCCACCCGCCATCTCTCCGTGGTCAAGCTATGCCTATAGTTGGGTCAAATCTAAACGTTCACCAAACCCAACTACTTCTTTTTGTACACTAAAAGCCAATTTTATGGCGCTAATACACTGCAGTAATCTAAGCTCAGGGTTTAAAATTAAAGTTAATTTTTGCAAATGCAAAGATTTTGATTCTGCAACCAGAGTAATGTAGTCGAGTTTCTTCTTACTGAATTTAAATCAAAGGTAGAAAAAAAATATTTAAATAAAAGAAACATAAAAAAAAAACTTTGCGAACGGACCACCAAGGTGTTAATGAACACATACTGTTCCGTTTTCTTTTCAAAATTCCCTCTCATCAGTTTTGACTACTCATGGAGAAATGCAGCGAAGAAAGGAAGAAAACCTTCACGAAGATCCCTTGATCTGAACCCTATTGTGCGATAATGTGTATTTGAACTGTTGTGACCTAACCTCTTAGAAAACAAATTACGGCTGCTATAGTGTACTTACGGTAGTAGTCATTAGTACAATCCAAGTTATGCACCAAAAAATCATGCAAAAGACGCATGCATATAAATAGAAAACTAAAAAAAAGTGCACTAAAAACATACACTAATGTTTTTGTACTCACGCCTTGAACGTTATAACATCTAAGTAAAAAAATAGCTTCTCTATTGCTTTTTATTTTACTACTAAGGCAGTTAATACATGTTAAAGCAAATATTTACGTAAACACAGCATAGTTGGCGCGCTAATTATTTTAACTGCAGTAGATAATAATCTTTTGATAAAATACGTCTTTTTCCGTTTAATATCATTTCTAAAACTGAAATTATTTTATCAACTTTCGCACAACCTTTTCAAACAAAAGAAAAATCTTGCAAAAAATACAGTAATGTGCGTTTACTTTAAAAACTTGTCGCTATTATGCATTTAGGCGCAGTAATGGCCGTAGCTGGCCAAACAGAGTTTGACTAACCTAGCGTGCAGTGCTCTCGTCGGATTTTTAACTGCAGAGAAAATTAATAAAAACCTGAAGCAGCACCACGGCATTAAATTTTGTGAGAAACTTAGTTAGCATAAAGGAGCAGTGTGTTAATAAAAGCTTAAAAAACGAAGGATTCCTCAACCCCTGGCGTAAAACGCCAACACCGGCTCGTGGTAGACTTTGATCTTCCTCATATCTCTACCTGTCGCACCTGTACCAATTGCTTGATTTATTGATTTTAAGTGCCCACATAAAGTTGAGCAAATAAATCCGTCAGGAACGTTTTTTTAGCCTACTTTCCCGTTAAAAATAAAAGAAAGACGAAAAAAGTATTAAAAGTAGCTTAATGCATCTAAAAAATATCGCCAAGTCTAAAAAATATCGCCAAATTAAAAAAAATATCGCCAAGTTAAAAAAACAAAAGGGTAAAATGAATATCGAAAAATTAAAAATTTGAAAGTAGGGTATTGAGATGGGGAATTTGTGTGTTGGTCTGTCGGTCTGTCTGTCTGTCCCCCCCCTAATAACTTTTGAATGAACATTCCGATTTGGACAAACTTTTTTTTGTTGTAAAGATCTCGGCGAGTACAGCTCATTCCCATATTTGATTTTTCGATTTGAACAATTTTTGGTTCAACTTTGAACCGTTCAAACAACCTGTCCCGCGATGCTAACTTTTGAATGAACAGTCCGATTTGAACAAACTTTTTTTTATTCGAAAGATCTTTTCAAGGATACTTCATTCCCGTATCTACATTTTCGATTTGAACAATTTTTTGTTCAACATTGAACCGTTCAAACAAGCTGTCACCCCTAATAACTTTTGAATGAACAGTCCGATTTAAACAAACTTTTGTTTGTTCGAAGCATCTCGGCAAGCATACTTTATTACCGTATTTAAATTTTCAATTTGAACATTTTTGGTTCAACATTGAACCGTTCAAACAACCTTTCCCCACCTAATAACTTTTGAGTGAACCGTCCGAATGGAATAAACTTTTTTTTGCTCGAAAGATCTCGGCGAGTACAGCTCATTCCCGTATTTGATTTTTAGCTTTGAACAATCTTTGGTTCAACTTTGAACCGTTCAAACAACCTGTCCCGCGATGCTAACTTTTGAGTGAACGATCCGATTTGAACAAACTTTTTTTTTTGTTCGAAAGATCTTATCAAGGATACTTCATTCCCGTATTTACATTTCCGATTGAAACAATTTTTCGTTCAACATTGAACCGCTCAATCAAGCTGTCACCCCTAATAACTTTTGAGTGAACAGTGCGATTTAAATAAACTTTTTTTTTCTGTTCGAAGGATCTCGGCAAGGATATTTCATTACCGTATTTAAATTTTCCATTTGAGCATTTTTTCGTTCAACATTGAACCGTTCAAGCAACCTTTCCCCACCTAATAACTTTTGAGTGAACCGTCCGAATGGAATAAACTTTTTTTTGTTTGAAAAATCTCGGAGAGGCTTTCCCATACATTCCCATATTTCGCTTTTTGATTTGAACCATTTTTCGTTCAATATTGAACCGTTCAGAAAAAAAAACATTAACATTAGCGTCTACGGGGAATTTAAGTTGAATGTTGATCCTGAACTTAAAGTCGGATTTCCTTCAAACTAACTTTCTAAGAAAATGGTTTTGAAAAATAATGTTTGTAAAGTACTTTTCTGAGTAATCTTCTGTGAGGACTCTGATTCCGACTCCGACTCCGCAAACATTGCGGTAATACAGGCTCAGAAAAAAAATGACTGACCGTGCAGACGATTTTTTGTTTATTTATTCATTTGTTTTATTTTATTTATTATTATTATTATTATTATTATTATCATTATTTGCAAACGATGTTTTTTGTAACAAAAATTTTTCATTCACGAGAACATTTTATTCCTTATTTATATTTAACAACTGGCAACGGATTAAAAGTGAAATTTGAGACATTTTATTAACGGACGAGTTTTTTTTTTTTTTTTCATTTTTTTTTCTTTCTTTAATAAAATGTGTTTTGGTGCTCTTTGTACTTTTATTTATTTACTAGCTTAATACCCGGCGGTGCCCGGGTGCTTATTAATACAACATAGCATTCAGGGAAAAAAAGTTTGGAAGAGTTCTATTCATATGGGTATAAAATAATTTGCATCAATCTGTCTCTTAGGTATAAACTTTGAAAAAAACTAAAATATTACAGAAAGTTAAACGTTTACAGAAAAATAGTCTTATCAAAAGGTGAAAATTAAAGATAAATATTGTCTGTGCTTTGCCGCGTCCACTGGCATGAAATATATGCACATGGAAGTGAAAAAATTGCATCAATTTCACCCGCCAAATTTAAAATATTAACTTTTCTCTATTAATTGTTCCCACCTACAAAGTAAAAATTATCTATATATATAAAAATGAATGTTGGTAAATGTGTATATATGTATATATGTGTGTTCCCTAAGATCTCAGAAACCACCCGGGAGATTTGCCTGAAATTTTCACCGTTTGTTCCTTTTGGTACTGGGAAGGTTTAGAGACCAGTTTCAACAAAATCCGATGAGTAGTTATTTTTTTATCTCAATTTTAGACCTGATTCTGTCTCTGTAATTTCAATTTAAAACGCCATTTTCGAAGGCTTTCATCAATCCAATCGAGTATTTAGTGTATCAACTCAACTCTCTGGCAGATAGTTGGAATTGCTTGCTACCGTAAATTTGGCGATCTTTTGAATCGCGCCAAGAGCCCTCAATAATGGAAGTTTTCCCAATAACTATCTCAAGTATAAAGGATAAAAAAGGTATTTGATTAACAGATTAATCTTTTTTTTTAATTTTCCCAATAACTATCTCAAGTATAAAGGATAAAAAAGGTATTTGATTAACAGATTAATTTTTTTTTAAACAAATGAGATTCAGTTTCATATTTCGGAACTCCTTTAGATTTGTAGAGTCTTAGATGTCATGCATTATTTTCCGGACGAACACTATTTTGTTCTTTATACATATTGCTGTTTTCAATCAAAGTATGTTACTATATTTTCTCGCCAAACATCCAATCAATAGTTCGATCCAAGGTATCCCAAATTAGCTACCAAATTGGCGACTTTTTAAATAGCGCCAAGAACCTTCAACAATTGAAATTTTCCAAGGCGCGTTGCTACGCAACTATTTTTGTTTTCGAGAGTAGAAAAAATTATTTGTGAATGATAAATATCTGCTTAAATATGTTTCCTTCTCAGACAAACATTATTGCATGACAGTATTCAAATGCTACCATATTTTTTAAGGTGTTTGCTTTTTCATGTCCGTAATATTTGTCATTAACCGCAATGTTAAAAATTATTAACGACGTACGGAATGGTGGGTATTGAGCACCAAATAGGTTATTAAAATTGTTTTCAGCCTTGCCAATAATATATTCGTACTTTCTCAAATTGTGCCACACGTGCAAAATTTATGGAACTCATTTCTTCGCATTAGATATGTTGTTACTTAATTTTCAAACGGTTGTGCTTCGTTATTATGTTTACTATAATAATGATGATATGGAAGAATTAAATTTATGTCCTGTATGTTAATAGCTCTTATTTTTTATTCGTAAGCAAATGCCCTTTCTATCCCATGTAACTATTGACATCTTAACTGGCATTCTAAAGTAATAAACTATTCGAAATGCCGCGTAAGAAAGCAAGCATAGGTAGATCTACTAGAAAAGCAACTCAAGTCTCTGCGAGCAGAGCTGATGAAACATTTGAAAAGAGAGAGGCACGTCTTGAAACTAAGCGTATGCGAACTTCTACTGCAAGAGCTACTGAAACATCTGAAGAGAGAGACGCAAGGCTTGAAGACATGCGAATGCGAGCCTCTACTTCAAGAGCCACTGAAACATCTGAAGAGAGAGACGCAAGACTTGAAGACATGCGAATGCGAGCCTCTACTTCAAGAGCCACTGAAACATCTGAAGAGAGAGACGCAAGGCTTGAAGACATGCGAATGCGAGCTTCTACTTCAAGAGCCACTGAAACAGATGAAGAGAGAGACGCAAGACTTGAAGACCTGAGAATGCGAGCCTCTACTTCAAGAGTTATTGAAACGTCCGAAGAGAGAGAAGCAAGACTTGAAGACAAGCGAATGCGAGCTTCTACTTCAAAAGTCACCGAAACAGCTGAAGAGAGAAACGCAAGGCTTGAAGACCTGAGAATGCGAGTTTCTACTTCAAGAGCTGCTGCATCACCAGCAGAACTGTACTCACGACGTGAAACTGAACGCTCACGGCAGACGCGATCAAGAACGAGAAAAGATCTCAACAAAGCGGCATTCAATTATGAAAATGACTTTGATTATAAAATGCATAGCGATGTTGTTATTGGCTCAATGTCCACACAGTGCATGCATTGTAACGCTTTGAAATTTCCAAACGAAGCTCCTGGCATGTGTTGCTCCAACGGCAAAGTAAATTTGCCACCTCTTGCTGAACCACCAGAACCACTTTTAACCTACGCGACTGGTATTACACGAGAGTCCAAACACTTTCTGCAACACATTCGGAAGTACAACTCAAGCTTTCAAATGACGTCATTTGGAGCAACAAATATTGTCAGATATAATCATTTTGTACCCACATTCAAGGTACAGGGACAAGTGTATCATCAGATCGGTTCTCTTCTTCCAGTACCAGAGGAGAGTCCGAAATTCTTACAAATTTATTTCATGGACAATGTGGAGACTGAAATTGATCAACGCTGTGCATTAAGTGTAGCAACAGATCGCAATATCATTGCTGATTTGCGATCATTATTCCATGAGCACAACCGCTTGATCAGAGACTTCAAATCCGCATTGGATGATGCACCATCTGACAACTTCAAAGTCATTATTAGAGCAGACAAAGCGCCGCCCAACGAGCATGAAAGACGGTTTAATGCTCCAATGGCACCTGAAGTGGCAGCTGTAATTGTCGGAACGGAGATTTCACGCCGAGATATTGTTATTTGCAAGCGAGATCAAACGAAGCAGCGAGTCTCTGAAACGCACCGATCGTACGATGCACTTCAATATCCGATATTGTTTCCGCGAGGAGAAGACGGATACCACTTTGAAGTGTATCAAACCAGTCCCACTACAGGTGCTACCACAACGAAAAAAGTTAGTTGCATGGATTTTTATGCATACCGCATCATGATTCGTGCCCAGCAATCAAATCATCTCCTGAAATGCCGTCAACTTTTTCAACAATTCATCGTTGATATGTACGCTAAAGTTGAAAGTGAACGACTGGACTACATTCGCTTCAACCAATCGAAGCTTCGAGCCGAAGAATATATTCATTTGCGAGATACAATCGCGAATGAAAAAAATGTTGCTGATATTGGACAACCTGTTATACTTCCGGCAACGTATACTGGAAGTCCAAGACACATGCACGAATATGCTCAGGATGCTCTGACATATGTTCGCAAATATGGACGCCCAGATCTGTTCGTAACGTTCACATGCAACCCGTCTTGGGAGGAGATCAAGGACTTGCTTCTGCCTGGCCAGCAACCGTGTCATCGACATGATATCATTGCGAGAGTATTCAAGCAAAAATTGATCCGATTTATGAATCTCATCACAAAAAATCATATATACGGAGAAACTCGCTGCTGGATGTATTCGGTTGAGTGGCAGAAGAGAGGCTTGCCACATGCGCATGTCTTGGTTTGGTTGGTTGAAAAAATTGTGCCAACTCAAATCGACGATTTTATTAGTGCTGAACTACCAAACCCAGAAGAAGATCCTGAGCTATTTGAAATCGTCAAGAAGAATATGATCCATGGGCCATGTGGGCTACACAACCCGCATTCGCCATGCATGAAAGACGGCATCTGTACAAAGAATTATCCACGTCAGCTATTGAAAGAAACACAAACTGGTGGCGATGGTTATCCGCTGTACAGACGACGAAAACCAGGTGACGGAGGATATATAACAACTATCAAAGTAAATAAGGTTGAGACTGAAATTGATAACAGATGGATTGTGCCTTACTCCCCTCTGCTTTCAAAAGCATTCAATGCGCACATCAACCTAGAATCCTGCAATTCAGTGAAGTCAATTAAATACATATGTAAATACGTGAATAAAGGTAGTGATATGGCAGTTTTCGGCCTTGCAAATCCAAATGCACCAGTCAATGAAGTTGACCAATTTCAAATGGGACGTTACATCAGCAGCAACGAAGCTGTTTGGAGAATTCTTGGTTTCGACATTCATGAAAGGTTTCCTGCTGTTATGCATCTCAGTGTTCACTTAGAAAACGGCCAACGAGTCTATTTTACGAAAGAGAATGCCGTCCAGAGGGCAATAGATCCACCAAATACAACATTGACAGCTTTTTTCAAACTGTGTTCAACTGACGAATTCGCTAAAACATTGCTTTATCACGAAGTCCCGCAGTATTACACTTGGAACCAATCAACTAAAACGTTTTGTAGAAGAAAACGAGGCTCCAGACATACTTCGGTGCCAGGAATATTTTGTACTGACACGTTGGGCCGAGTGTACACCGTTCATCCGAATCAAGGTGAATGTTACTATTTAAGAATGTTGCTCCACGTAATCAGAGGACCAACATCGTTTCAAGCAATCAAAACTATCGACGGTCAAGAACACCTAACATACAGAGAAGTTTGTTTGAAACTTGGGATGCTTGAAAATGATCACCATTGGGACGATGCGTTGGCAGAAGCTTCTGAGACAAGGCGTGCGTACCAAATTCGAAATCTCTTTGCAATTATCTTGACCACCTGTGCCCCTTCTGATCCGAAAGATCTGTGGAATAAACACAAAGAGAGTATGAGTGAAGATATACTGCTTCTAGCGCGAAGAGCCAACCCCAGCCTGGGTATTCAGTATACGGAAGACATTTTCAATGAAGCACTTATATCACTTGAAGATATGTGCGTGTCCATTAGCAAGAAACACCTAAACCAACTTGGACTTATTTCACCAAGACGTACCAGAACCGATGTTATGGATATTGACGTATTGCGAGAAAAGCAGTACGACGTTAATGCCTTAAAAATTTATGTAGAGACCCAAAAGAAGCTTCTGACAAATGATCAGCGACTCGCGTACCTCTCAATTATGGAGCATGTGCAAAATGGAAACGGTGGACTTCTCTTTCTTGATGCACCAGGAGGAACAGGGAAGACATTTTTACTCAATTTGATACTCGCTGAGATCCGAATGAAGAATGATATTGCTCTGGCTTTGGCGTCTTCAGGGATTGCTGCAACTCTTCTCGACGGAGGTCGAACGGCGCATTCGGCCCTTAAGCTGCCGTTGAATTTAAATTTAGCTGAACATCCCCTTTGCAATATTGGGAAAACATCTGGAATGGCAACTGTGCTGAAAACGTGCAAACTTATCATCTGGGATGAATGCACCATGGCGCATAAAAAAGGACTTGAGGCTCTTGACCGTACATTGCGAGATTTCCGAAACAATCAGCGTCCGATGGGTGGAACTGTGATACTTCTCGCCGGCGATTTCCGTCAAACTTTACCCGTTATGCCAAAAGCAACACCAGCAGACGAACTGGCGGCATGCCTAAAAAATTCAGCTCTCTGGAGACACGTGAAGAAAATCACACTGTCGACCAATATGCGTGTCCATTTACTTAAAGATGATTTTGCAGCAACATTTGCGAAACAACTTTTGGCCATGGGCGATGGCAAACTTCCGGTAGATCCTACAACACATGAGATATCTTTCCCGCTCAACTTCTGTCAACTTCAATCATCAATAGAAGATCTTGAGAAGAACGTCTTCCCGAACATTGTAAACAATTTCAGGAATCACGATTGGCTTTGCGAACGCGCAATCTTAGCGCCAAAGAATGATGACGTCAATCGAATCAATAGTATTATTCTGTTGAAAATTCCTGGTGCAGTTACAGAGTACAAATCCATCGATACAGTCATCGAAGAGGATCAAGCTGTAAATTATCCAGTGGAATTTCTCAACTCCTTAGAACCTCCTGGAGTTCCACCGCACAAACTCAAACTGAAAATTGGTTCACCGATATTGCTCCTACGGAATCTCAACACACCAAAGTTGTGCAACGGGACCAGGCTTTCCGTAAAAAAACTGATGCCAAACGTGATTGAAGCAACGATAATCAATGGAAAATGTAAGGGAGAAGATGTGCTGATTCCGCGCATTCCTATGGTTCCTACTGATTTGCCCTTCACCTTCAAAAGACTGCAATTTCCTGTGCGCCTAGCTTTCGCGATGACTATCAACAAAGCTCAAGGGCAGTCGTTGAGCGTTGCCGGGATACATTTGGAAAAGCCATGTTTTTCACATGGTCAGCTGTACGTGGCTTGCTCCAGGGTAGGAACTCCAAAAACTCTGCACATCTATACGCCAAATCAAAAAACCAAAAATATTGTCTATCCACTTGCATTAATCTAAGTGTAAAAAATAGAGTGAAGTATTTTAAACATGATTCATTTTCATAATTTACTGAAAATATGTAAATTTCTCTTTAGTATTCTTCAACTTGCTGTTTTTTTCTTTCTTCTTTTTTTTTTTTTAATTTAAGGGAGCAATTGTTGCTCTACTTTTTTAGATTGATCAGTGCATTTTTACGACGTAATTGTTCATATGTAAATTTTTCTTTATTATTGTTCACCGCGCTTTTTTTTTTGAAACTAAGGGAGCAATTCTGTACCTCAGAACCAGACTAACGTAAGTCCATTTTCGTCATTTTTCAGTAGAGGGGAAAAACGATGTATTCGACAATCGTTTTTCCCCTCTACCGAAAAATGACGAAAATGGACTTACGTTAGTCTGGTTCTGAGGTACAGAATTGACGGTCTACTTTTTTGGATTAATCAGTGCATTTTTACAACGTAATTGCATATATGTAAATTTCTCTTTATTATTCTTCAACGTGCTGTTGTTGTTGTTTTTTTTTTTTTTTTTTTTTTTTTTTTTTTATTTAAGGGAGCAATTGTTGCTCTAATTTTTTGGATTGATCAGTGCATTTTTACGACGTAATTGTTCATATGTAAATTTTCCTTTATTGTTCACCGTGCTTTTTTTTTTTTTAATTAAGGGAGAAATTGACTGTCTACTTTTTTTGGATTGATCAGTGCTTTTTTACAACGTAATATAAATTTTTCTTTATTATTGTTCACCGTGCTTTTTTTTTTTTTTTTAATTTAAGGGAGCAATTGATGCTCTACTTTTTTTGGATCGATCAGTGCGTTCTCACGACGTAATTCTACATATGTAAATTTTTCTTTATTATTGTTCACCGTGCTTTTTTTTTCTAATTTAAGGGAGCAATTGACGGTCTACTTTTTTGGATTAATCAGTGCATTTTTACCACGTAATTGCATATATGTAAATTTCTCTTTATTATTCTTCAACGTGCTGGGTTTTTTTTTTTTTTTTAATTTAAGGGAGCAATTGTTGCTCTAATTTTTGGATTGATCAGTGCATTTTTACGACGTAATTATTCATATGTAAATTTTCCTTTATTGTTCACCGTGCTTTTTTTTTTAATTAAGGGAGAAATTGACTGTCTACTTTTTTTTTGGATTGATTAGTGCATTTTTACAACGCAATATAAATGTTTCTTTATTATTGTTCACCGTGCTTTTTTTTTTTTTTTTTTTAATTTAAGGGAGCAATTGATGCTCTATTTTTTTTTTTTTGAATCGATCAGTGCGTTCTCACGACGTAATTGTACATATGTAAATTTTTCTTTATTATTGTTCACCGTGCTTTTTTTTTTTCTAATTTAAGGGAGCAATTGACGGTCTACTTTTTTGGATTGATCAGTGAATTTTTACGACGTAATTGTTCATATGTAAAATTTTCTTTATTATTTTCACCGTGCTTTTTTTTTTTTTAATTTAAAGGAGCAATTGATGGTCTACGTTTTTGGACTGATCAGTGCATTTTTACAACGTGATTGTACATATGTAAACATTTCTTTATTGTGCATTTTTACGACGTAATTGTACATATGTAAATTTTTCTTTAGAATTGTTCACCGTGCTTTTTTTTTTTTTTTTGAAGTTAAGGGATCAATTGATGCTCTACTTTTTTGGATCGATCAGTGCGTTCTCACGACGTAATTGTACATATGTAAACTTTTCTTTATTATTGTTCACCGTGCTTTTTTTTAATTGAAGGGAGCAATTGACGGTCTACTTTTTTGGATTGATCAGTGCATTTTTACAACGTAATTGTATACACGTAAATTTTTCTTTATAATTGTTCACCGTGCTTTTTGTTCTAATTTAAGGGAGCAATTGACGGGCTACTTTTTGGATTGATCAGTGCATTTTTGCAACTTATTTGTACATATGTAAATTTTCCTTTATTATTGTTCACCGTGCTTTTTTTTTCTAATTTAAGGGAGCAATTGACGATCTACTTTTTTGGATTGATCAGTGCATTTTTACGACGTAATTGTACATATGTAAATCTTTCTTTATTATTGTTCACCGTGCTTTTTTTTTTGAATTTAAGGGAGCAATTGACGGTCTACTTTTTTGCATTGATCAGTGCATTTTTGCAACTTATTTGTATATATGTAAATTTTTCTTTATTATTGTTCACCGTGCTTTTTTTTTCTAATTTAAGGGAGTAATTGACGGTCTACTTTTTTGGATTGATCAGTGCATTTTTACAACGTAATATAAATTTTTCTTTATTATTGTTCACCGTGCTTTTTTTTTTTTTTTTTTTAATGTAAGGGAGCAATTGATGCTCTACTTTTTTTGGATCGATCAGTGCGTTCTCACGACGTAATTGTACATACGTAAATTTTTCTTTATTATTGTTCACCGTGCCTTTTTTTTCTAATTTAAGGGAGCAATTGACGGTCTACTTTTTTGGACTGATCAGTGCATTTTTACAACGTAATTGTACATATGTAAACTTTTCTTTATTATTGTTCACCGTGCTTTTTTTTCTAATTTAAGGGAACAATTGACGGTCTACTTTTTTGTATTGATCAGTGCATTTTTACAACGTAATTCTATATATGTAAATTTTTCTTTATAATTGTTCACCGTGCTTTTTTTTCTAATTTAAGGGAGCAATTGATGCTCTACTTTTTTGGATTGATCAGCGCATTTTTACAACGTTAATTCTATATATGTAAATTTTTCTTTATAATTGTTCACCGTGCTTTTTGTTCTAATTTAAGGGAGCAATTGACGGTCTACTTTTTTGGATTGATCAGTGCATTTTTACGACGTAATTGTACATATGTAAATTTTTCTTTATTATTGTTCACCGTGCCTTTTTTTTTTTTTTTGAGTTTAAGGAAGCAATTGACGGTCTACTTTTTTGGATTGATCAGTGCATTTTTACTACGTAATTGCACATGTGTAACTTTTTCTTTTTAATTGTTCACCGTGCTTTTTTCTAATTTAAGGGAGCAATTGACGGTCTACTTTTTTGGATTGATCAGTGCATTTTTGCAACTTAATTGCACATATGTAAATTTTTCTTTATTATTGTTCACCGTGCTTTTTTTTTTTCTTTTTAAATTTAAGGGAGCATTTGATGGTCTACTTTTTCTGATTGAGCAGTGCATTCTTACAACGTAATTGTATATACGTCAATGTTTCTTTATAATTGTTCACCGTGCTTTTTTTTTTCTAATATAAGGGAGCAATTGAGGGTCTACTTTTTTTGGCTGATCAGTGTATTTTTACAACGTAATTGTACACATGTAGATTTTTCTTTATTATTGTTCACCGTGCTTTTTTTTGTTTTTAATTTAAGGGAGCAATTGATGGTCTACTTTTTTGGATTGATCAGTGCATTTTTACAGCGTCAATTGTTCATATGTAAATTTTTCTTTTTTATTGTTCACCGTGTTTTTTTTTTTCTTTTTTTTTTAAATAAAAGGAGCAATTGATGGTCTACTTTTTTGGATTGATTAGTGCATTTTTACAACGTAATTGTGCATACGTAAATTTTTCTTCAATGTTGATCAGCGTGCTTTTTTTTTTCTTTTCTTTGAATTTAAAGGAACAACTGATGGTCTCCTTTTTTAAATATGTATATTTCTCCTTATTAATGTTCACCGTATTTTTTTTTTCTCTCTTTTTTTTGAAGGAGCAATTGATGGTTTACTTTTTTGGAATATCCAGTTCATTTTTGGAACATAATTGTAAATGTGTAAATTTTTCATTGTTATTGTTCACCGTGATTTTTTTTTTTTTTTTGAATTTAGAAGAGCGATTGATGGTCTACCTTTGGATTGCCCAGTGCATTTTTGCAACGTAATTGTAAATGTGTACATTTCTCTTTATTTTTGTTCACCGTGCTTTTTTTATAACTTTAAAATAGCTATTTGTAGTCCAGTCACATGCTACTGTAAATATGTCAATTTCCTTTTATTACTATTCACTGTTCTCTCTCTCTCTCCTTTTTAATTAATTTAAAAGAGCTATTCACGGTCCAGTCACATTATACATTTTATGTGTCTCTACATTCTATTTTCAAAATGAAGATCTCTTTTTATGATTTGTGGAGAGCTTCTTCGTCTTGACGTGTAAATAAAACTCCTATCTAAAATCAATTTATGTGTAAAGTTTTTCATTGTTTAGTATTTTGTAATTTTTTAAAAATAATTGGTGGCCTATTTGTAGATTGTTCAGTGCGTAATTTCAACTTTGCTTGATTTAGAATTTTTAAAATCTTTCATGCCTATTTTCAACAACGCTTTATAGATTTTACATCCAACACACCATGTGGAGACGAAATATACATCTAGGCAGAACAACGTCTGCCGGGTTCTGCTAGTTAACTCTAAAATTATAAAACTCAGAAATAAATATATTTCTCGTTCTGAAGGCTTATCTCCATTATAGACGCAACTGTCGTCGCATTGCAAATTTGAAATTCAAATCCGTGGTTCTTTTTATAAAGTCCACATGAATTATGATTGTTTTTTACTTATTTCAATGCTAAAAGGAAATAGGTGAGCCTTAAATTGAAAATTCATTACTTTAATCGTAATCATTGTTGGAAAATACTCATATTTAAAAATCTTAAATTTCATCAATTTGAATGCTAAAAGGCCTATCTCGATTACAATATAAATAGGCTAGATTCCTATAAAAGGGTCATTTTTTGACAAAAAATTTAAATTTGAGCTCTTTAGATTTTTTAAAATTTCAAGACCCCGCCTATGAGAATTCTAGGGCATCAAGGAACCTCTGTGTCAAGTTTGATGAAAATCTGACGCAAACTGTGGATTTGTATAGAGAACAAGTATATATACATACACTCATTTTTATAGATATAGATTTATTTATTTTATTATTATTATTATTATTATTTTTTTTTTTTGAAAACGATGGAGAATTTTTTCTACGGAGGAACTGTAACAGTTACACTCTTTAAAAGGTGCGACAAAACTTTATTTATTCGTTAATTACTTTTTACGTGTCTATTTCATCTGATGAGAGGGGTATATTTTGCTTTTCGAAATCAGCTCTAAGTGCTAAAAAGGTATGTTTGACATAATTTTCAGTCTCGGATAATCAAGAGAATAATGATCAGATGCGAGAATACCGATGTCGATGTACGGGAAAGTAGGCTCGTTTAGTTCTTGACAGAACTTCTTGTTAATATTATTTTAATAAATTGAATTTAATAAACAGAAATAATGATGGCATATTTGGCATAACAGCTTTTATGAAAATGACCAAATTTTAGAGCAAATTGTCTTTAAATTGGCGCCACATTTGTCACGTGTAGGTTTATTTGCGTAAATACATACAATTGCATGCGTTGTAATTTAGATATTTTGTGGTAAATGAATGATGATAATAGTGTAACTATTAAACTATTTGGTACTTTTTTAATACTTAGTTAAGTAATTTTATTTAAGAAAAGAAAAAGGCTATTCACAAAATGTTGTGACGAATTCTGAGTGAAAAAAAATAGAAGCGCTGGCTAAGGACATACTTTTTACACCTTGTTCAGAAGAGGAAAAGGAGTGAAAAATGCAATTGAAGATTCTGGGAATTGACTTTCAAAGTGACTTCATGATTGCAGAGATTCTACTTTTTAAGAATTGACCGAAATTCGCAGATGAGAGCAAACATTTTCAAAGACAGAAGTTAAATTATATCTACCATAGTAACCTCATTATTTGAAAAATATGAATAAATAAAATAAAATGTATTTTACCTACAAGCTGGCTTGCAAATGTCGTCACAAACATTTCCTAATTCATTAAAGTTCCTGTACACTTTAGATCTACAACTTGCTGAGGAAAAAAGAGTACAAATTAATTATAAAAGATACTCTAGAAAAAATAAATGTGCAAAATAAAGAAAGAGAAAAGATTCAGAAACTCTAGATAAGATCGATTATGTATACTGTATTGTTTCAAGTTTTTGTTACAACTAACTACTAAGATATGAAAGCAGATGAAGTCCAAAAGTAATACGCGGCAACTCTGGTTTAAAAAGGGATTTTTTTTTTTTTTTGGAAACTTCTGACGAATATTCGCAAAAAAAAAAAAAAAAAAAAAAACTTACACAGAGGTTCCCAACATGTGAGTCACGACCCCAATAGGGTCGTGAAGCGCTTCTTATGGGGTCGCCACATTATTTCTACTTTTAAAATGTGTAATATTACACAGCTTAAAACCATTTCATAAGTACATAAATTGTATTTTCTTTTGTAACATTATCATTTAGAGTTAATTTTATTTGTAAAAGTATGCTGTAATAATTTTTTCCTGTCTTAAAGTTGTCATTAAGTTCTTATACTTGAAAGCAACTTAATTTGACACTGAACGTCACTACGGGCGGAGCCATTAAGAGCTCACAAGCAGTCAGCGATCTCCTCTAATTCGCCAAGTAGGCTGTGACGTTTTATCTAGCTCGTTTTTCATAGGCTAACTTCACGCAAACGTCACGCTGACGTCACGATGTTACTGTCAAGAAACGTTGCAGAGCAGTATAATGACATAATAGTTAGTTTATTACACGTTACTTTTCCAAAGTTTAAAAACATTGATTTTTAATGATTCATATTTAATCAAAATGTACGGTAAATCGGAAAATTACATGCAAGGATATTGATTTTGTGGAAACATATGTTATAGATTATACTTGCTACAATTTACTGATTTCTTCACGCACAAGGGGTCGTGGTTCATTTATTTGGTCAAAAAGGGGTCGCGACGTATAAAAGGTTGGGAACCACTGAACTGGTATTTCTCAAATCTTCATTATGTTAACCCAAAATACAGTTTTGAAATTAAAAAAAATATTTTTTTGTACTAACACGAATTTTTAAAGCTGCAACCTTCGTAAAACAAAGAAATCAGTATCTAACATTCAAATGGCTATAAATCTTCAAAACCATGCTTTGCTCAATGAGAACCAAGAACGCTCTCCTCAAAAAAAAAAAAAAAAAACTTTGACATCTCGAATTTGATTTATGTTTTTCCCAATGAAGAATTGTGATAGGTGTATGTGTGTAAGTGTGTGCACGTTGCCATGTCTGTGGGTGTAAGCGATCCTATGTGTGAGTGTATGTTGCCATGTGTGTGTGTGTGTGATCCTTCAACAGCATGTTTTGCATGGTGGTACAGCGGGACTGTTGCAGACTGCATCACCCTGTCCTACATGGGGGAGGAGAAGCTCCGAGGATATGGAGCACTGGGACGCGAGACGTTGGCAGAGTACTAATTTGATGAAGGAATTACCCGGCATTGCTCAAAAAAATCTCTTGCATACTGAAACAATGCGAAAATTATGTTCACAATTAAAATATATTGAATGAAATAAGAAATTGAACATGATTTCATTCATTAAAGTATAACTATATAGTGTATACACACATATATCTATATACATAGCTGTATAAATAAATGATTTATACAGCTAAGAATTTTTAGAACACGGAGTAGATTTTATAAACTCATTAAACGTAAAAATTATAAAGAGCATTTCTTACAGAATACCGAAAGTTTTACGCAGGTATCACTTTCATTTCAGATATTTACTTATTTATTTTCGTTAATAACATAATTATCTATGATTACAGCACAATTACAACTTTATCGATTATTTCGAGTACATTGATCTTCATTAATACAGCTACTGAATTTTCCGACGGTTAACGTCCCAACTGATGTGACAAATTAACTTCACAAAGATCACAGAACTGAGTGACAACGCTCGACGCAGAAGATTAATCCATGCATCATCTTTGCTATAGGAGCTTCTTGAGAAAAAAAGAACAAAATTCTCTCATTCATCCCATTCCTAATCCGTCTTTGTTAACCTAAATACAACGACTTCCTTCAGGTGTGTAATTTATGTCCCTTATTGATCTAATCTCGATCCACTTTTTACTAAATAAGGAAGTCCGAACCTTTATGATGCACTGCAAGAACTGAACTGTTCTTTTTACAGTATAATACTGGCAGCCGAGGTTAAAATTTAAAACAGAAAAATGAACAGTAATAATCTGTAAAACTTGCAATTTTACAGTTTCTTACTGTAAAGTTAGAAATTTTACAGTCTGTCGAAGTAAAATTCAACTATATTATACTGTAAAACAACCGTATAATACTGGCAGCAGAGGTTCTAGTTTAAAACTGTAACGGTAATAAACTGTAAAATTAGCAAGTTTACAGTTTATTACTGTAAAATGAACAATTTTAGTTTATTACTGTAAAATCAGCACAGTGTGCTGTAGACGTTTTTAGTCATTTGTAACCATAAAATTCCGAAAACGAATGAGATTAAATTTTTAAAACATAATTCTTAATAGAATTTTGGAATTTTTAATTAGTTTTCGCACTCGAACTTCCGATAAAAATTCACTTGACTCATGTTGCTTACAGTGATTTTTGTTGCATGGGTTGCAAAATTTCCAGCCAGCGCTGTCTTTGGCAGATCTTGGTTGTTCATCTAAGCAACCGCATAAGGAGAATAAAATGGTGTTCTCACACAGGGTGTTGCAATGCTGAGGAAATAAACGGTAGAATATAATTAGTTATCTAAGATATCATATTTTGACTCATAATGAAACTTTGAACTGTTATTAAGCAGCGAGTAACCACCCCTAAGCAAGGGCTAAGGCAGAAACATGCAATACACCTCGACCCAATAAACTCGATCATTTCCATACATGGACTGCAATTTCGTGCTGATTATGCACTCATCCGCATGGAATAGGAAAATAACCGAGTTGGAGGCAGGAAATTCTCTCATACAGCAAAGAGAGCCAAAAAAACTGGTAGCTAATGGAAATGACCGAGTTTGCGGTGTATTGTATGTTTGAAATGTTACTTTACATATTGATAGAAACTTACCACTTTCGTTAATTGTATCAAAACAAAAATTTCTATTTAATGTTTGGAAGAAATTCTTTTTTGAGTAATCAAGATTGCTTATTGCTTTCAATTTATCGTGGCGTGGCATTAGTTTTATTCTCTTTGTGATTGTAGATACAGGGCCCTCATTCCTAAATTTTCCGGGGGGGGGGGGGTAAGACAAAAGTGTATGTTGGGAAGGGGGAGAGGGCAATTGATCCTAAATCTCTCTTGCAGGATCACATTATCCATTGGTTAATGTGGCGATAGGTGATTTATTGTTGTGCTACGGCACGGCTGTGGGAAGATCTTTCGAAGGTACTCCAAACCGAGTTAACTTTAAAAGCTTGGATACGGTAATTATAAACAATTATTTTTAAATCACATGTAATTACGGAACATCATACATGAATGTGCTTTCATCATGATGTGCTTTCCACTTCTAATTATTTTTTGTAAATGTCGAAGAAATTTTTTCATGGAAGAAATATATTAGCTGCATTGTTTAAAAGACGCTGCAAATTTGTTTATTTATTTATTTACTTTTTATGTATCTTTATCATCAGATGAGAGAGTGGCAAATTTTGTTTTTAGAAATAAGCTTGCTAAAAAGGTATGTTTGAAATAATTTGCAGTCTTAGATAATTAAGTAAATATTGCTCAGATGCTAGAATGTGGAAGGTTTATTAGAATGTAGGTTCGTTTAATTCTTGACATAACTTCTTGTTTTTTCTTCTTTTAAGTGGAAGAGTCCGCATTTGGAGCACTTATCAAAAAAGATCATTTTCCCCACTTTTTACTTATTCAAAAATACTGTTTGCAGTTTTTATTTAATTTCATTTATTTTTCTTTAAAGGAAATTTGGGTATTTAGCTACTCGTAGCTACTTTTATTTTTAACCAATAAGATGAGTATTTTATATGTCTGGAAAAGTTATTGCATTTAAATATTAACCAAGTTATTGGAAGAGAACGAATTGGGGTATCAATTTTGGTGCACTTACCCTAGAAATTAATTAAAAATTGATGAAATGACAATGTACTTACTTCATAAGTGTATTCGTTATTAGATAAATCAAACTCCAAACCGAGATCCTCTAAATGGTTGAGGAGAGTCGAATCAAAAAATGTTTCAGAGCACGTGCCTTCTTTTCCGGGAAGAAGGCGACTAACCCTCTAGAAGGAAAAGTTACGAAATTAAGTGCAAATCCAATAACACGGACAAAGAGTTAAAAAAGAAATAGCATTAGCTCCGAATTCTCAAGAAATTGTATTTGTAATTTTCAGCACTTTTAAATTTGATTGTTTTTCTTTTTGATTTATTCTCACGGGTGTTCTGTCATTTGTGACAACGTAAAAGGATGCTGAATCAGATGTTCGATAACTAATTACTAGTAGGGGATAGTGGGGCAAAGTGAAATGGTTAAGATAACATGTCTGTTTCAAAATGAACAACTTGGAAAATTATTCTGAAAATCAGTGTACATAAAGAAGGAATAACGTATTTTGTGACACAACTACCGTTGAAATGTTATTTTTCATTTTTGTAGTTATTTTGCACCTGCAAAAAATGGTGGAAATTTTTCACCTCAAAAAACTAAGGGGCAAAATGAAAAACACAATAATTTTGTAATGAAACATTTTCTCTTTGATAATTAGGAGTAATTTTCATAAAATGAATGCGTAAATAAACGAATATATAATTTATTAATGGAAAAATAAATGAATAAAGAAATAAACAAATTAATTAAATTAATTAATACATGAGAAAAAGAAATAAATGAATAAACTAGAGGATGAATGACAAAACAAGTGAATGAATGAATAAATAAGTGAATTAATAAGTAAAAGAATGTAAATAAATTAATAAATAAAGAAATAAGTATGTAATTTAGTAAATGAATGCATAAACAAAAAAACTGAGCTATTTCACTTTGACCCATCCATTTTACCCTGAGAGTACTACTTACATGGAGCATTTAAAATCCAAAATATCATATAAAAGATTTTTCAAACAGTTTCCTTCATTTCTCTTTATATTCCTTTAATAAAGTTGAATCAGAACAATAAAACAAAGTGTTCCGATTCACCCCACAAATTCTTATCCTGTGATATCATTAAGGGTTCTTCATTTGTATGACACAATTTTTAAAAATTGTGAATTCTAATGTGGTACTCTGTTGCTCAGATATATCTACTAAATATGATTGGTTAGTCACTACTAAATATGATTGGTTTTTGAATTTGCTGCTTAAAAAATGCATTGCAGCCGTCTTCATATTTTCATAGGCATCCTTGAAGATGTTTGTCCAATTATCCGAACTCCAACAAACCAGAATCTCTAACTATCCAAGCACACCATAACTCTTAATTTTGACGATTGAACACACAAAATCGAAAGCATTCCCCCAGTGTGAAAGATAATAAGGACTTAGTATAAGGGGGAAATTAAGGTTCAAGGCAAAATAATTCTTCACTCCGTTCATAAAAATTATGCACCGAAAGTAAACAAACAGGTTGCAAACCAGAAGGTTTGCTGCTACGCCACTTTTAAAAAATGTCTCTGGATTGAAAAAAAAAAAATCCAATATGATTCGAATTCTCCGTCTGCTCGGCATATTTTTTTCCTGTTCAAGCCGAACACGTGATGAACGTCGCTAAACGGCACTGTTCTATATTTACATCTGGTCTATCTTTCCAGTGAACGCAGTATAGTAACCTGAACTTCGCTTGCACAAAGTGAAGAAATTGTAAACGCGTAATATTTTTTAATTCTACCTATTTCTACGAATTTTGATCAATAATCGGTGCTCTACTGCATTTGCATGAACTCACCCTTCTGACTCCGATGTGGGCACTTCTGCCCGGGCTGACAACGATGCCTCCCCTCTTCAGAGTCGGGAAGGTGAACTGGGGGTGGACCAGCAGCCGAACGCCGAATTCGGAAGAAATCAAATTCCAGTACTCTTCTCGTTCAATATTCAAAGTCAATCTTAGCCCTAAAATTTAAAAACAGTTAACACATCAACCGCTTGAATCCTTATTAATGTTAGCAGTTATACTTAAAATGAACAGTAAAATATCGCAGACTACGGTTACTGTGTGATTACATTAGAGTAGAAAGCATTGCAATGGATAAATAAAATTTAAAATCAAATTCGAAAGCTTTATGTACAAAGAGATTTTTGTAATGAACTGATTCATTTTCATGCTGAGAGTGACGAGTGTTAGCATATAAAACTACAGGAAAGCTTCTAAGCTAAATTCAGGAAAACTTTGCGGTAAGTATTAAGACTGTAAACTGTGGCGTGCACTTACTGTAGAAAGAATTTTACCAAACAAAGTAGTAGGCACAGCGCCAATTGGTCCACCACGAATCTTATGGATATAATTCCCAATTACCAATTCTCTTCGCTTCCCCATTCAGTGTAGTGGATAGCGGTAATAAAAGCAAACAAGGAGATAGCGTGTTCGATCTCCACTGCTTGAAACTTAATTTTTGCTTCAGCGCAATTAGCCACAGCGTTCTTGTTTTTCTGCAGCAAAATTTCACATTGGAATAGAATAGTTTAGTAGTAAGTAAAGGCAAAGCAAATATAACACTATTTTTTACCATAAATTTCAGGAATAGTTTTAGTGGAGCTCTTAACAGCCCCCTTATCCCCTTTTTTGGTGAGAAGCCTCTACTATTTTTCGAAGTACTGATCGAGACACTTTGTATATCGGCAGCTAACCTCAACTTGAAAGGGATCACAGAGGTATCTGACAACGTATGAATACTAATTTTACGTGCAAAATTGAAGCTAACCACATTTATGACGTATTATGAAAATAACTGGAACCATAAGTAGTACGCTAATGAGGTCACTAAATGATAACTTTCCTAGAGATCCGTATCAATGCATTTTCCACTTTTATGACGAAGGGCAGACTTTTAAAATACGTCTTCTCATATATGAGATTTGCACTGAAATAAGTTCAGTTGAATTTACATTTTTAAGTAAGTTAACTTCCAAAACGTATTACCATTTGTTGTCCCTCCTTTCTTGACCGACACTCCACGAGATTCCTTTTTATCCCGAACAGAAATGGTGTGACAAAGACCAAACACCGGAGAGGTGACATTAGACACGACGACACGGAAGTTAGTTCTGCAAGAGAAATGAAGGTTGTAGAAAACTGACGTATAAATGCACATTCATTTCTTATATTAACCCATTTATGCCCAGTAGCCTAAAAACGGGACGCTTGTTAGTTACTGCATACAAAAACCTGTAATGGGTATATCCTTTTACTAAAGCTGTTTTTCACAAGTTAAATAGTCCTTCTTCTTGAGAAAACCAGTTAGAGCCACTATTTGGACATCAGAGTTTATTTATTGACAGCTATTTTCAGACAAATCAGTCAAGCAACGATCCAGCATGGGTAGCCAAAGAACGTAAGGTTTTTTTTTTTTCGAACTTATTTTTCTTAGAATGAAACTATTTTGAAATGATTTGCTTAAAATTGATCACAGATGGCTTCTGTAATGTTACTTTGCAAAAGTAAAGTCAAGTAAGGTCGTATTTTGCTCACATATCTGCAAAATATCCCATAAACAGGACGTTAAATAACTTAATAAATATGGCTACGGCGAACTATTTTAAGCCTAAGATGTATGTAAACCATTCCAGGTAAGAGTTTTAAGCAGATAAAAACTGAAAAAAGTGTTTAAAAAACTTGGGCATAAATGGGTTAAAGTGGAACCCCGATTTACAAGTAATGTGCTTTTCAATTACTTAGAAGCAAAATTAAAATTAATTTTTAAACTATTTAATGAAAGAAAACAAATTAAATGTAATTACTGTTCACTTCGCTGACAAACTCTCAACTAATAATACGACTCTGATAACTTGAAATCTGATGGACAAAATATTAAACGCTTCCAGTTGATGAAAGAGGTAACAGAATAGCCACTTTGCTTTTCCAGTGATATTTTAAAATTGCTATTGGCAATTAGCAAAGAAACGAATTCCAAAAGCATTGAGAACCTCGTTCAAGGTCTGACGTCTTGTTTGCAGAAGCACACTATACAGGGGAACCTCGGTAACCCGACACCCCATGGAACTACGAAAATATGTTGAGTTAAGCGGTTGTCAATTTACCGAGGCTCCGTAATTTCAACTACTGTAGAATTTTCTGTATTGCTTATTCACTAGCACTTACCACCGACGTCATAAACATTAGTTTCGATAACTGATTTTTTATCTTTTCCTGTTTTAATTGTTGAAGAACCTAAAAAAATAAACAGGATAATTTTGAATACTTTATTAGGAATAAATTGATAATTTTTGAAAAGAGATAAAAGCTCCTTGTCAAACAGAACAATGAATTGACTGACACACAAGCAACAGAATTCTCAAAAACGGTTAATGTAAAATAATACCGGTAGCAAAAAGTCGACTAAAATAACAAGTAGATGTCGACTTACAGAGGTGTTTGTGAATATGTGTCAAGTTTGAGAGAATCACACCCATTGAAACGAACATTGGACCAACGATTGGAAAAATACATGTCGATATACTGAGGTTGTGTCGAGTTACCGGAGTTTCACTATATTCTAAGAAATTTTGCATCGACTCTGAATCAAAAACAGTTTCCACACTCACTGGTTACCGAAGCAGTCCTTGCTGTTGTAGGTGCATTGGACGATCAGGTCTCGACTCTGGTGGCCGTACCGGGAAAGATCATCTTTGGTGAGGCCGAGGTTCAGCCAGGTGTCGCTCAAGTCGACAGCACTCTCTGAGAGGAGCTCCGTCTCAGACTGGAAGCACTGTTTGGTGTTTGAAGTTTTCCCCTTAGAATGATCAAAGTAAGAATCAGCGTAAGCCTGAAAATTCAAAATGTTCAATTACAGCGTATGATGCATTCAGAGCGAAAAAACAGAAAAAAAGATACTTTTAGAGAAAATGCCATTGTAACGGCTGGGTCAATAAATGTCTTCTAATCGACTCACTGACTTTACTTTCTGGACAGGCGATATGGGATTCGAACATAACACTCGTTTTACTCGATATCTTTCTTTTGTTACGGACACTTTTTCATTACTTTCTGATCTTCTAAGGTAAAACCTTCCGCGCATTCAGTCTTCTGTGATCTTACTAAAATAGGCGTATTAAGAAAGATAATAATAAGGGGAAGAATAATAAGAAGCATGTTGAACCGAATCAAACAACGTGAAACAATGCTAATTTCAAATACATAGTTTAGTTGAATATGTCGAAAGGATATAACAAATGCAAGTTTTAAATTGAAAGCATCGGAAAGTGATCACCCACAACTCATCTACACTTTTTGCGGTTTTTAACCCATTCCCTGCCCCGGCCGACACACGATCGGCCGCGCACTTTGTGTAAAAACCGCTCCAGCCGACGTAGGCTCGTCCACAGAATTTGGTTCCTAAGGCAGCGCGTACACCAAAAGCGTCACGAAAGCGTCAGATGTCTGCGACAACCGCTTTTGTCGCACTCGCCAGCGACTTGTGCTTCCCGCGTGCGTACACCGACAAGGCGAAAGTCGGATTGCAGTCCTAAACTCGCGCAAGCGCATATTAGTGTTATAGCGTAACTGTATCCGTATTTTGAGAGCTCTATTCCTGTATTGTGGAGAGAAGAGACAAGGAGTCAGTATCTCTCATTATAACTAGAATTACAGAAGCTTAATGTAGCATAACATTATGACTTTTTTTTCCCATGCTAGTGACAGAAACTAAAAGACTTCTTTAATAGCTGTAGCTCTAGTAATTACTAAATGGTATTCAATTAAGTAAACTAAAAATCTAATGTCATCACTGCAAAAACTGGATACAATGAAAAATAATAAATTAAATTAAATAATTACATGAAGTAAAAGTAATATTTATTGTTTAAACTGCTATTTATTAAGAATTTAACCTTTTTATCTTATGAACAACAAGCTGAAAAGATTGTAGCTTGAAAATATATTATTTTGCTTAGTCGATGAAATGGGTAGTTGATCGAATATTCAAGCGAAATAAACATAATTTAAAACTTCGCATGTCAAGAAATTCCACAATAATTGGTATTATTCATGTTTATGGTTTCTGCTGCTAGGGGGGGGGGGATTTATCTTAAGTTATGGGCGATTTTCTGAAAACTCGTCATTTTCCATACAGAATCTGTCAGGACATGCTTTTTTTTTAATTTTCGTATAATTATAATACTATTGCTCAGAAAATGAATCTATTACTTTGGTTTGAAAAAGGGCCAATTGAAGTTTGTGAGTTTGTGTCTATCTGATAAATCATGATAGGGGGGTAAGCCCCTGCCTAGTATAACTAGGTAAGGGACTGTGTATTTGCACTTTGTTGTGTAATATCTGCAAAATGATTGGAACATAATTAGTTACGAAACTACCTATAAATTTAGGCACAAATCGTGGACATAACTAATGTTTCATAATTAAACTAATTAACATTAATAAAATCACTTCCCAGAGGACTGTTTTCGCAACAATCAAGATTCATATTTTCACCGCAAATGTGGCTCTGAAACTAAACAAATCAGCGTTTCAACACCGTTCGCAGCAATTTCGGCCCGAAAATTCACTCTGATTGCGTTGAACTTCATGCCAGAAAACATTTTTAAGAGTAATAGATTTTTTCTATTGCAACTTTGAATTTGTGGCAGGGGACTGTTTAAAAAAAAAAATCCGGACAGAATTTACATGACAATATTAAGTTTTAGAAATACGTAATTGGACCTTATTTTATGAAAAAAATATAGCTGCATTATTCTATTTTCAGATATTAATTGCCAAATTTATGTAGTGTTGATAGGATTTTTGGAATATTACCTTGAAGTGTTAGACAATACGATCGGGACAGAGAGGGGACTGCGTTTTTGGTGTTTAGATAATTTCTAGAAAAAAAAAAGTTCAATTTTTATCGCTCCAAATACGATTGAGCCACAGAGTATTAATGCTTTATTTGTATTAAGAACGATAATTACTTCAGTACGCGGAGCGTTTTATTTAAAATGTTTTTCTCACACGTTTTTTTTTTTTTTTTTTTTTTTTCTGAAACGAGGTAAATATTTCCCCCTAAACGGTCATGGTTTCGGAAAAATTGATATTTCATATCAATATTGAGCTGTTTTTAAATTCATATTTTAACAATATATTTGAGTAAAAATATATGCTAGCTTAAAAGTTATATGTAGCTCAACCTAGGAGCGCCCAAGTTTAAATTTTTGAAGGGGGAAAAACCCAATTTCTCAATTGAAACTCCAAGGAACGGAAAAACTCGTATTTTTAAAGTAATTTTTTGAACAACAGTATAATTGTGAGTTGCTTAATTATTATTCGTAGACAGTGGTGAAAAGTTTTTAATGATCGCTTTTGAAGCTTGATGAATTATTTCCATAATTCTGGTGTGCCCCTTCTCCCGAAAAAAAAAAAAAAAACTTTGCGAAACAATATACATGGTGATGGAAAGAAAAATTATGTTAAGGAAGAAAAAAAAAAAAAAAAACCTTCCTTCGCCCAGATTCGAACACGCGCCCTCCCCGTTGCGAGACCGACGCTCTGCCAACCACGCCAACGCGCCGTACTCACAGTACGCCATTTGTTGAAATAGTCTCATATAAAAATTAAGAAAAAAGATTATAGCACCTCAAAAATTCTAATTAATCTAAATCTCCTTACATTCAGCCACTATAAAGCAGCCAACAAACGTAAAATTAAAAAAATGAGAGGAAATAGCCGATATACGGCTTTATGCAAACAGCGGATACACTTCGAAACAAGTCCTCAGCACTATACCGCCCAACATTTTTTCATCTCTCTAATTTTTAATTTAACTTTTTTTTGGATGCTTTATAGTTTATTTAAATGCAACGATGTAAAGATTAACTAGAATTTTAATGTTGTTCTCAAGAAACTAATTCTTCGCGTTTTCATAGTCGGCCATCTTGTATGGTGATCGGACGACGCGACATGCGACTCAAGACGCTTCTTTGCTCCCTGGATAGCACACGGGGAATCAAGCGGGCATTCGTGCGACACGGTAGCAGCATTTGAGGCGCGTCACTTGACTCTTCGGTGTGCGCACAACAGGGAGGAATAACGAGTTCATCCGTGCGTCTTCGGGAAGACATGGACAAAGCGACTCGTGTCGCTTTGTCCATGGTGTACGCGCTGCCTAACTGGCCGCGACGATCCTGTATCGTCACAGCGAACCTAGCAGTTTTCGCTCTTGACGATCCTGTGTCGGCCGTTTTTCCAGGCGCAAACCCTGTTATCTCGCTTCTCTGCTGGGTTTTGGTGCTTTGAGGGGAGCGGTACCAAAGGTATTTTCTTTGGTCAAATGGATGTAACTTATAAGATATTAAGAACCTGTGATCGTTATATAATTTATTTTATCGAGATTTTTCATCCTTTCACGTACTCTTAGAAAAACTAAAGAGTACAATGTCGTATGTCATGTATCGAGTATAATGCTTTAAATCATCAGACAAAAGTTTTTTTTTATTTATTTTTTATTTTTTTATGGAAACTTTGTTTCTTCTACTTTCTGTTATTTAAACTCTTGATGAACAAGTGAAAAAATATTCTCTTTGAGGGGCTATTACAAGCTTGATTAAAAAATAAAGGAACTAAATCAGTGTCCCCCCCCCCTACTTTTTCGACTAAACCTTCTTCATTTGAAAGCTTCTTTTGCCAAATTTATCATAATTCTCCAAATTTATAAGATACTAGCGATACCCGCACGGCTTTGCCCGTGGTATAAAATGAAAAGTTCATTTGTAAAATAATTGATATAGCAGAAAAAAACACTATTTTAGTTATAATTCAACTATAATTCCTTCAAAGTATGATATAAAAATCTGGTATGGACCCCACACTACTTCCTTTTACGTGTAAATTTCTTAGTAGATGCCTTAAGTGTTAAAATAGTGCTTGGAGTGAGCAAGATTACAGTTCAAGCATTTACATCCCTAGTTTGCCACGAAACAATGCAAAAAAATGTTTTACAATGATTAATCTACTAAATATCACCGATTTTAACATCATCCAGTGGATTTTTCGGAAAATGTCGCCAATAGCGCCAAATTAAACCCAAATAAAAAAAAAAATCGCCACATTTGTCACCAACTTGGCGTCAAACACTTGGTCGCGCCAATTCATATCACTTTTGTCGGCATTGAAATTAACACTGATTTACCCCATAAAAGGAGTAAAACACCCCCTTGGGGACATTCGAATGCAACAGAACGAACTCACAGAAACCAACAGACATCTTACCAAAGTTTAAAAGAAGAAGAAAGTTTTCTTATCTAACTTCAAAAACAAAATAACACATTTTCCGAAGTGACACGCTTTAGGAAGAACGTTGAAATATCGCAATTTATACGATATTATTGAAGGTTCTTGGCGCTATTTAAAAAGTCGCCAATTTAGTAGCTAATTTGGGATACCTTGGATAATTCTGAACCCCTATCCCTTCCATAAATAAAGAAACTTACGTATTATCACTTTTGTGAAAGAGAAATTGTCGCCAAATGTTGATTTATTCTCTATGAAGCTGATTATGTTTTGGCAATCTGAAATCAATTTGAATATTATATTTGGCGCTAAAAGTACACCATTCCTTAAGGCGTTAAAATAATTTCCAACATTGCGGTATATCATAGCAAATAGTTTGGACATGAAAACGAACCATTGATTGGATATTTGGCGAGAAAATATAGTAACATACTTTGATTGAAAACAGCAATAGGTATAAAGAACAAAATAGGGTTCGTCTGGAAAATAATGCATGCCATCTAAGCCTCTACAAATCTAAAGGAGTTCCGAAACATGAAACTGAATCTCATTTGTTTTTAAAAAAAGATTAATCTATTAATCAAATACCTTTTTTATCCTTTATACTTGAGATAGTTATTGGGAAAACTTCCATTATTGGGGCTCTTGGCGCGATTCAAAAGATCGAAAAATTTACGGTAGCAAGCAATTCCAACTATCTGCTAGAGAGTTGAGTTGATACACTAAATACTCGATTGGATTGATGAAAGCCTTCGAAAATGGCGTTTTAAATTGAAATTGCAGAGACAGAATCAGGTCTAAAGTTGAGATAAAAAAATAACTACTCATCGGATTTTGTTGAAACTGGTCTCTAAACCTTCCCAGTACCAAAAGGAACAAACGGTGAAACTTTCAGCCAAATCTCCCGGGTTGTTTCTGAGATCTTAGGGAACACACATACACATATACACATATACACATTTACCAACATTCATTTTTATATATATAGATTTTTTCACAATATTTTTTGTATTGTGTTTTAATTTTTTAATCATTGTATTTTAATTTTGGAACATGAAATGTTCCAAAATGTAACAGTAGTAATACTCGTTTTGAAATTAGTTTCTGATTTTAACTACATTTTGTTGTAAGAAAATCATGTGGAAGGGGTAGCGCATGGCAAATGATTTTCTGGCTATTGCTTGAATAGAAACCTGTTCAGATGGCTTGTAAAAAGCTTTCTTGGGAGACCTCCCATAGTTTTTCTTTCTGGCATCTCCAAGCTATACGACTGAGATTAAGTGGATACGGCTTTGGGGCGAGGGGGGGGGGTATATTCAAGTAAATAGTCTTTAGGGAAACGGGGGATTTGTCGCAAGTTTTGATCTTTTGTAACTGCTTATCGTTAAAATAGGTCACACGATTGAGCTACTAAAATCCGTGCACTCAAAGTGGGATATAGACTCCTATAGAAGTTAAGATAAATGGACCAACACTTAAAGATATCTCTTTGCGTTATTGGTCGCTATGTTTACAATGCATCAAAAGTCGCCGATTCCTTCTACCCTTTTAAAAAGTCATTTACACAGCTAAGCTTTTTTTTATGATCTTGTACTAAAGCACGTCAAATGCTCTGTAAAATTGCATTAGTTAACCTCCTTTTAAGTACCCGAATCACTTTGAATTGTCTCATTGTAAAATAACCACATCCCAGATAACACAAAGACATCCACTGGACATCCAGAAACCGTCATTCATAGGACTCTCTGACTTCCGCAGGAGATCCCAAATTTACCGAAAAACGTGTTGTAGACGTCCGCAGGTGATCCAAAATCCACTTTTTTTTACGTCCACAAGACGTCTTAAACGGACATTTTCAGGACAACTGCAGGACTATCACGGGACACTCTAAATCTTACGCACGTCCTGCGGACATCCTTAAGACCACTGTTGGACTGTCATAGGATGCTCTGACGTCCTTTGCAGATCCGTCTCCTTCCTTTGCCCATCCCTTTTTATCCTAAACAGGTCGTCTGGACGTCCTTTGACTCTACTTTTCAATAGGTTTTTATCCTCTGGCCGTCCTTTTCAATCCTTATAGATTCCTCTGACCATCCTTTTCCATTCTTTACAGATGCAATTCCTTATAGTTTGTATACCTATTGGATACTTTAAACCTTTATAGAACTCAAAAAACAACAAGCTTTTTTACTTTATTCTGTAAACTATTAAGATTAAATATGTCGAAACCTAAAATGCATTTCAAGCTAAACTGCTTTTTCTTAAAGATCGCACTAAAAGTTTCTTCTGAAAAGAATTTTCTATTCAACAAATATCCTACTGCTGCATTGGTTTAATGTTTATCCTTCAAAAACAATTTTAAATACAAACATGTGTAATAGTTAGACTTACCTTGGCAAATTTATAGCATAAAAGCTTCACGAGACAGAGACAGAGAACATGCAGCACGTTTCAAAATGGTTGTGTAAATATTCGCAATGCCGGGCGACAGCATGAGTGCTATGTTAGCGCGCATGTGCGGAAAACCGACTTTTAGTAGTTCGTCTTCTATGGGATACCAGTTGGATGTCCATCTACACTCAGATGTGGGATCTTCAAATTTCGAGAGAACTCGTCCCACGTAGGCAATCCAAAGGACGCCTTTTGTGATCCTTCGAAGGACATGTCCTATAAAGGATTTGTGGGATCCTTATAGGACATCCTGCGGATGTATGTGGTTATCTGGGATGGAAGGGATTGGAGCGGCACTTTTGTTCCAATACCA
Organism: Uloborus plumipes; assembly: GCA_038373865.1. Lineage (NCBI taxonomy): Eukaryota > Metazoa > Arthropoda > Arachnida > Araneae > Uloboridae > Uloborus > Uloborus plumipes. The sequence goes on from JAXGGA010007007.1 coordinate 36,303, forward strand.
CTGTCCGATTTGGTTCGGACAGCAAGCAACGGTGAGAAGTGTTCTCGTGGGAATAAGGCGACAACCCCTTTCCTCTCTCCTTTTCTTTGGGATGCACCTTTGTTATGAGCAGTTTAGCAGGGCTTCATTGACAGTGCTTTCTGTAAATGTCAAAATAGAGTTCAGTTTTTGTCCTTTGTGATACCCCTATTTTTAAAAGAAAAATCTTATGCTCAAGGAATGGACTTTTGTTCCTTTCCCTGGAAGAAATAACTACATTTTAGATAAAATGAAACAACAAATGAAAGTTTTTTCGTTTGTTAGGATTCCCTTGTTCTGCTATTTGTTGCACGTAATTACTTATAGGGATATTAAAAGGGAATATGTTCCACTTTAATTTGTGAAAGCGATGAGTACTAACACAGTTATGTTAGAATAGTAAATAAATTAGTGGAATGGTAAATAAAAAAATAAGTAAATAAATAAAAATAAGCAAAAATAAAATAATTGTAAAATGATTGACAAAAATAAATAATGTAAAATATAAATAAATTACAGATACTTAATTGCGAGTATAGCTTTCAAGTTCATGTTCGACTGCAAAAACAACATTAAAAACCCCGTAGCAAAATGAGGAGAAAAGTGTTATCATACTGTGGCGAAATGGAACCGGTGAGTGATGCACGGAGCGGTCGCTTTGCGGCGGAAAACATTTTTCGCTTGGGTCAGTGAATGGGTTAAGGACGGACAGTACTTTCTGGACAGGCGATGTGTGACTCATAAACTTAGCACTCGTTTTACTCGATATCTTTCTTTTGCTACGGACACTTCTTCGTTAGTGTCTGATCTTCTGTACTATTTTTCTGTACAGTACTCTAGTGGTCCGCCCCAAAGTTGTCAAATCTGGGTTTTCTGAACATCCACAAACACCTTTTAGCTAGAAACAGTTATTAACTAAAATAAAAAAATATGAAGAAATAGCTTGAATCATTTCCATCTAAAAAAAAATAATAATCTTGACATTCATGTTACTTTTATTTTAACTTATCGTTTTCTTTCCTTTACATTTATTTTTTATCAATTTGCTATCGTCTGCAATGTTTTATATTTTTGCACACTATTTAATTTAATTATAGTGTTTTCTGTAATAGCAACGATAAAAGAATTTGGAAGGAATAGTTGAAATATGTTGATGGTAATGGGGCCACGGTGGCCTAGAGGTAGTCTTCTGCTCGTAAGCAAGTGGTCGCGGGTTCGTGTCCCGCCTTGCCCATGGATGTTACTTCATCCTCTCTGTGCCGTAAATATGTCCTGTGTTTGTCAGGAGGCAAGGCGCATAGTACGCAGTCCTCATGTATGCCGAAGCTGATGGCTTCTGTATAAAAATTAAAAATATATCAGCTTTTTTCTTCCAAACTCACCCTTTTTATGACGTTCAGATTGCAGACGGTGAGGGCGGGGAACTCCACCACCTCTGCGTCTTTTTCCTCCGTGATGGTGACTTTGGGGCTGGAGGCGAACAGGGAGATGAGGTAGCTGCAGTGGTAGCAGCAGCCGGCCAGAGAGGACAGGAACACGCCCATCCAGAACCCCCTCCTCAGCCGGTGGTGGCTGCTCGAGATCTTGCGGATGCCGTGCGTCGTGGTCTGATCTACGTAGGTGGACAAGAGGCTGTGGTAGCTGGAGGTGCCGCTCCAGTGTCGTCCCATGCTGCTCGAAAGGTGGCGCCACTCGACAGCTCGTTACAGGCATATAGGACACGCTTTGGATGAGGATATGTTATCTCTGCAATGTCACCTTCATTCCTTGATGTTTTTCTAAAACAAGAGAAACAAAGTATCACCAAGATAAACTGACGAATCGGATTTTTCATAAAAAGGGGGGGGGTGCCTACTGGAGTGCCTACCACAACACGTATTTTAAGCGGTTGGATGGGCAACTGAAGAGCATTCTGTTCTTTTGATCTTGCCCAGGAGCCGTGCAAACACCTGGTTCAGTACCCCCGAAGGTATCGATTCACTTAGAGCACTTTTTGACCACCCTACAAGCAAAACTTCTTGCAGTAATCTTGACAGATCTTGATATTGTATTGAGGCCGTCAGTATTGCGTATTTAATGCTGCATAAAGATTGCATAAAGATTTTAAAATCAATATTGTTATAACAAGACGTATGCAATATTACATACATCTTGACGAATCAATATTGATTTAGTCCTGCACTATCAAGATTGCATAAATCTTGTCAGTGTCAGGATTGAAAAGAGTGTTCTTGATATTTTACTGTCGCCGTCAAGATCCTTCGCGCACACAATAGAAGAGAGGCGCATGCGCAATTACATCTTGCATACAAATTGATATTGCCTTGTCATGACAAGGTCTTGACATTGCTGAATCAGGAGGTCACAGTGACCTCCCATGATCTCCCAACGGGGCAACCTTGATTTACAACATTACAAAAATACGCCGATACTTGTAGAACAAGTAACACCATCTATTGCTTTGGCATTATTTACAAAACTTAAATTACTTCTTTTATTGAAAATGAGCTGCATGTTTTTCGACAAAGTCTCTAACCCCTGGTAGAGTTAGTACAACTCTCTTTCTTAACTGACACCATTCTGAATACCGTCCTGATCTGAAACTTTTATTATGTTTATATTTGCATGAAACTATTTATTTTGCAAATGTTATTCCAGTCTTATGAAATTTTGTATGAAATCATGCAAGCGAATAACATTTCGGCGAACACGAAATTGATTGGAAAAATCCATTTCCTAAATTTCATTCGCACGCTACGTATAGCACATTATTTCCCACTCAAATCCAAAAAACAATGTATGCTTGTTATCATGAATAATTTATAGCAGCGTATCATGAAATCATACAACTGTTATATGTCGCTTTTGAATAACTAATGTTCACTGCCGTTTTAAAATCTTCACAATATCACAGGCAAAGAGTTACCGACTTCCTTTTAGTAATGAAGGTTCTAGAGAATATATTTTTATTATTGACTTTCTATTGACAAACGAAACATTTTTGATCGAAAACTAAAATGGCTCTTGTGAAACGAAACGAGTATGACTGACTGGCAGAGGTAATTAGTGCTTCATGCGAATTTTCAAATGTTTTATTCATTGTGTTCTGTTGAAAATTGTTTAAACTGCTTAATTTCTCGCACTTGAGTCTTCAAAGTTCTTCTGTTTTCTGTTCATTTTTTTATAAATCGTAGTAGAAATCTTAAGATATATGTTTTCGCAAATTTGAACTCAGGTCCTAAAAAATCCTCCATCGTTGGCTATTCGAAGGAACTCAGGTTCTCAGAAACACTCCGTCGTTGGTTGTTTGCAGGGAGATGAATTTCAGAAAGACTCCATCGTTGGCTGTTTGAAGCAACGCGTTCTAAGAAGTCCTCCACAGTTGATTGCTTCAAGGAACTAAAGTTCATAGACACTCCATCTCGTTTGGAGTCGTTGGTCTTCGCTGTTTGAATGAACTCAGATTCTCAAAAATCATCCACCGTAAAATGTTAAACTAAAGTTCTTAAAAACAATCTATTGTTGACTGTTCAAAAAAGCTCGGATTCATAGAAATCATCCATCAATGATTGTTTGAAGGAACATAGGTTCTTAAAAACACTCCATCGTTAATTGTTACCAGGAACTCACGTTCTTGAAAATCGTCCATCGTTTGTTGTTCTATAGAGTTCAGGCTCTTAGAAATACTCCTTCGTCGGTTGTTTGAAGGAACACAGGTTCTTAGAAACACTCCATCGTTTGTTGTTTGAAGAAATTCAGATTCTTATAAACACTTTATCGGTTGCTGCAAGAAGGAACTCAGACTCTTAAACTCCTCAATCATTGGTTTTGCGACAGAAATACTCCATCGTTGGCTGTTTGAAAGAAGTTAGGTTTTTAGAAATCCTCCATTAGTGATTGTTCGAAGGAACTCAGGTTATTGTTTAACTTTGAGAAATGTTTGCCTCACAACATGAGCATTAATTTTCAGGTTTGAAAAAATGTTACGTTAGTCACACTGCTATTTTTGTTGAAAAAATATCTACTGCTAAAATATCTACTAAAATATCTACTAAAAATATCTACTATAAATTCTTAGCAGAAATGATACATAGATACCATGTACATTGTAAATCCACCAGCATAACAAAAATATTTTTTATATTTTAAGTTAAAAGTAAAAACAGTTACAAAATCAACTCTGAATGTTATGTTAGTCACTATGGAATGACCCAGAAGAGCTCGTAACTATAATGTCCTCAGTCTTGATGTTGAGAATTACTGTAACTAATCGACATTCCAAATTTGAGTTTTGTTTTGCGTTTCAGTTGTTCCTGTTTTGTTGAAATTGTGTTTATCACAATTAGGTCTAAAATTCCTGTTTTTCTGGAAGCTTAAAAACTTTGAAATATATTCTTTAAAATCATTTTAATTTTAGTGTTTTAGCAAAAGAGAAGTTTCAAGCGTTTTGCAAACCACAGGGGAAAAGGAAATAAATTTTAATTTCAATCTAATTAATAAAATTAATCAATGATTTAAAAAAAAGGTCTGAAGCGGCATTTACCTGTTAAAAGAGTTATGCACCCTTAGAGTTAACAGTACACTGTAAAGAATAAATGTTTTTTTACAGAATAAAACAGCTAATTTTATTGTAATTTTACAGTACTAAACTGTAAAATTTGTAATTTTACACCAGTAAACTGTAAAATTGCTAGCTTACAGTAATAAAGTGCAAAATTGCTAGTTTCAGTTTATTACTGTGCATTTTACAGTATTAAACAGTAACCTTTGCTGCCAGTAATATACTGTTGCTGTTACAGTATAATACAGTTCATTTTAAGGTAACAAAGTAAAATTGCTAGTTTTACTGTCAAAAACTGTAAAATAGCTAGTTTTACAGTTTCTTAAGTTTTTTTTTTTTTTTTTGAAGTGTACATTGTACACGAACCAGGTATCACTGATTTCCTCGTGGAATCCTCGTTCTCGTTAAATCAGTGCTCGTTATAAGCAACTCCGACTGTACCAGTTTTCCCCATATAGCCCTCTACATTTTACGCAGGATTAAATAACACCTAACAAAATAAAGACGGAGCTCTTGTTTGTCATCGTGTCGACCTCTTTCTAGAAATCTATCTTTCAAGCGTGGGAAAGCGGCGAGTTGTTTGACATACCTTTTAAGTGATGTGCTTTTAATGAGCCACCAATAGGTGTTCGATACACACATAATTCATAATCAACGGGCAATTTTATCGCCGCAAACTTTCTTCAAGACAACTTTTGATTGTTTCTCAGTTAGAAAACTCCAAATTAAAACATACTTGTTCACTTCAAAAACTGTACTGTTGTCAGACCCGTCATTTAGGGGGGGGGTCATTCCCCCCCCCCTGACTTTGAGAAATCAATGTATTTGCATATAAGTGGGCGTGGTTTTTGTTCTTTTCTGGTGAAATTGTATTGTGTTTTTACCATTTCCCGCCCCCTGGAAAAACTTGAAATGACGTCCCTGACTGTTGTTTAGATAGTATAATACTGGCAGGTTCCAATATAAAAACAGTTTTACAGTTTCTTACTGTAAAGTTAGCAATTTTGCAGTTTAATACTGTAAAAGTAGAAATTTTACAGTTTATTACAGTAAAATTATCAATTTTTGCAGTTTATTTTTATAAAAATAGCTGAATTATACTGTAAAAACAACGTTCATTTTTTAGTGTTCCATTTAACAAACCCCATATTATGACCGAAATTAAGCAGTTTTACAATAAATCTTGCATTCATATTACCAATTTCATGAATTCAAATCAAAATTAAAAACTCATTTATGTAATGAGTTTATAAATTTAAGATAATATATAGTGGCGGCGAAAATCAGACAATTTTACTTAAAGTTGGCTTTTTTCTACAGAAGTTACTAAACTGGAAATAGCGTTTTACAGTGGGAGATAGATGTTAGAGAAGGTGATGCATTTTTTAAATACAGTTCGGGTTCGCTTACAACGAACACTGCTTTAACGAGGAAATAAATGTTTAGTTGGTACAATGTTGCATTTACGGGATCATAACTAGATTTTAACAAGTAAATTAGCTTAAAGCGAGCAATACGTTTGTGATATATAAAATTTATAGGGATGGACCGGATAGTGATTTTGCCGGATACCGGATATCGGATATCCGGTGGCTAATCACACGCCGGATACCGGATATCCGGCCGGATATCCTGCGGATATCCGGCATTACAATTACATTGCACGTTCACTTATTTTTATGTAATGCAGCTTCAAAACAATAAATCAAAGTTGTTTCTCGCATAATTTCTTTAAGAACATGTTAAATACATTTAAATTAATTTTTAAAGCCTCTATTTTATTTGTACAGGAGTAGCGCTACATATGAAATGAAACACTAGCATATTGTGATTTCTTTCTAAATTATGTATTTTTATCAAAATAGACGAAACTTTAAAAGATTGAATTAAATATTTCTGTATATACTCAAAGTTTAAACTTTTAATTATTCTTAGTTTAAATTTTAAAGCTTTTCTGTTTCAATATCATTTCAATAGGTTTCTACGTAAATGATACAGTTATTAAATATTTCACCAATAATTAAAAAAAAAAAGAAAGAAACAAAGAAAGAAAAAAGGAAAAAAACTAAGCTCAGATAAACGTTTTTTTTTTTTTCAAATTGATACATATTTTATTAGAATTTTATGAATTTAAACTTCATTACAAAGTAACACATTTTCTTATTTCTAATTTTGCAATAATATAAAGCAAAAAATTAAGATACACATTCTTAAAAGTGGCAAATTATCATTTTAAATAGATTAAGGGTCATGCTAAACATATTCACTTTTTTAAAAACAAATTAATAAACTAATTCTTAAACGATCACCTCGAAATTCAACTTCATTTTGAAAAAATAAAGATACATTCCGAGATGCAAATGTTATATTCATGGGTTATTCCAGCCAAAATGGTACAAATCATGTCTGAAATTGTCGAGTTAAGTTTATCAAATGAAGTAATTTTCGCCAACTAATCATTGTTTTAAAAATTATTTTCTGTTTATTTGTGCATAATAAAGTGTAAATGGCTTGTATAATATGAATCATTCATTAAATGTTTTGAATAGTTCGACCACTTTGTGTAACAGAGGAGACAAATGAGGTTTGAAAAATATATTTCTAATCGTAAAGAAAAGTTAATTACAGAACAAGTATAAAATGAACTAAGCATCCTAAAACTAATTCTGTCTGTAATTTCAAGAAAAAATATTTTTTGCACTATTAATGCGACTGTAACAGAGTGGACATCCCACAGTGCAAATTAACTATCATCAGCAAAGAATTTTAGGCTTATCTTAGTTACTGATTATATAATTCAATGTATCAAAGTAATCAAAGCAGATACATTACTTGTACTTATTAAAAAAAATATCACATTGAATGCGATTGCTTATTTTATTTCTGAAAGGCTTGTAACAGAGTGGACAGTTTGAAACATAAAAAAAAATCTAGGAACAAAGATAAATAGGTGTTTTTCCAAGATTTTTTTGTTTACATAACATAAAAATCAGCAGAAAGGTTGTCAGAAGCATTTTTTGTGCTGTGCGTTGCAAATGATTTTGTTGTTGCATTTCAGCTTAATCTTAAATTGCATTTTAAGTCCTAGCAATTTGAAGCTGGGGCAGATCATTTTTTCCTTCTTTTGCCAAAGATTTTTTTTTTTTTTGGGGGGGGGGGGGGGTCCTTTATAAATGGCTTATGCCTAAATAAGTAATACTTGGTTACACACAATTAGATGGAGAGCAATTAAAAAAAATATAATTAATTGGTGGTAAACATTCAAATTAATTCCCAAAATTCTGAAGTATCGGGACTGATTTGTACCATTTTCGCTGAAATGACCGATATATTATCATTATTATTTAAAATTATTCTAAACATGTTCACTTTAAAAAATAAATTAATAAACTAATAAATGGAGGTATATTTGAGTTTATAAAGCTTTGAGTTATCGAAACTCGATTGAATGTTATTGAGGGTCATGCTCAACATGTTCTCGAGGAGTTACGGAGCGGCGTGACAGACGTGAAAAGATTCTAATAGCAGAGAAATATCTTTTCTGAAAGGAAGGTGTTACAAAAAGAAAGAACGAAACAAAGTGCAAAATTCAAAATTTCTTTACACACATTTAAACTCTTTCAAAAAAAAAAAAAAAAAAAGCATGGTTTTAAGCTGCGACGATTCATAGGGACAGATGTTTTCATTATCTAAAAGAAAACTTTCGTCAATGTTAGATAGGTTATTTAGTGTATGTTATTTTCAATTATAATAAAGCAATAATAGTGGCAAAGTAAAAAATATCTAATTACAACATCATTGGGTGTTAATAGATCGCAATTTTTGTTAGAAGCACAAACACTAAAAATAAAAGAATTCAATAAATAAAATAATTTGAGAATTTATATTAAAAGCTACTGCGATTAATTTTTATGAACTAATGATATGATCGTAAGTTTTTTTTCAACCTTTTGTCGCACATTAATCCTTGAAGGTGTGTAGCCTTTTCTTTCTAAATATTTTAACTAAAATATTTTTGAAAAGCTGAAGACAATCATATTTTATCTGGCAATTGTGAAAAATCAAATATGCAGAATGCTTCCATGTCCAGTACATAGTCGGAGGAATAACACAATTTTTGTTTTAGAAGCAAAAATTGGTAAAAAGGAAAGATGAAAAGTAATTACATCATCTAAAAGGTTTATCAAACAATGAAATTTTTAACTAAAATTTTTATAAAAAAGAAAATATTTAATTAGGTCCTCATATCATACCGGATAACCCTCACATCAATTCCGGATATTCCCCACATCAATACCGGATACTTAGCCGGATATCCTGCAAAAATCTTCCGGATATCCGTATCCGGGGCGGTCAGCCGGATCGGATATCCGGAAGTACCGGATACTTAAAATATCAGCCGGATAGGCCGGATACCGGATAGTTACCGGATATCCGGTCCATCCCTAAAAATTTATCTTCACTTCCAGATCCGCTCATCCTTGCTCAGATATTTATCTCTCGTGTTTTCCTTATTTTTAGCATTTTGTTACAAATTCAACTACCCCTTTATTTTCAAAATCTCGGGTACTTGTAAATTTAAAGAAGGAGTAATTGTGAACGATGAAAGAATGGAAAAATCAGGGACTTCCCGAACTAAAATTTTTGAGAGGGAAATATTCTTAATTTGCCAAATTAAATTCCATCTTGAATAGAGTTTATTTCATATCTACCACAATCCTATTATAGCATATTCTAAATGGCATTTCCAATCCCATTTACAATTATCTCAAAAATTCCGTGCCCGACAATTGTGAAGGCCTCATGTAATTTTTATTTTTGTAAAGAATTTGTTAAAAGTTTATGTGGTTAATTCTAACTGATGTAGAATTTTGAGTATAAATTTTAAAGTGAGACTTTTTTAAACTGATTTTTAATTAATAAGTTTTCTTGAAAACATCAAAAACCATTCATAATCACCTCGGTCAACCTTCCATTGATTAAGCGTCAGATAAATTTAAAACTGGGGAATTCTTTATGTGCAGTTTATTGCTTTGACAGAAATGCAAGTACCAAAAGTCACAAGCCTTTAGAAAAAAATTGTATGCAGGGCCTGATTACTGAATAGGTGAACTAGGCCATGGCCTTGTTTACGGATGCACCAATTAATCGGCCACTTTGCCGATTATTAATAATCGGCAAAATCGGGCCAATTAATCGGCTGAAAAATATTTTTCAGATATTATTCTTTAAAGTATACTTTCACTAGGAAACTATGATGAATAATTTTATTAACAGTAATAATAATCCTCACAGTTGATATAAAGATTTTTTTGAATTAATTCTCCTACTTTAAATAAATATACATAGACAATGAAGCAACATTTTTCATGTATTGATAGTTTTCTCCTTAGCACAGTGCTTTCAGATAACCTCTAATTTTCAAAGAATAAAAGTATTGAATGAAATTGCTACTAATTACTAAAATATATGAATTAAAAGTACTCCTAAATTAGGGAGTTCACCACTCACTCCCCCACCCCTCCTTTTTTTATAAATTTTTATTTCCAATTAAAATAACTAACAATGTGTTAATAATATTATTGACACTAATATGAAAATTGGTTCTAAGAAATTTGATAAAATATTGAAATTATTCTGTGAAAACTAGGAAAATAGGAAAAAAAAAATTCTCCCAAAAATAAATTACTTACTATTTCTAAACTTGGAATTGTATAAGAGATAAAAAACAGTGATGGTAAAATTGGTAGTAGAAAAACAATTGTCCTTATCATTAATCGGCTCAGTCGATGAATCGGTAATCGGTAATCGGCCAATTTGTTTATAGGGACATCCCTAGCCTTGTTCATCCACTATGCAGGGACCCCTAAAAACAGATAAAATTACTTTAGTCTGTGGTTTAATTTGCTCCAGCCAATGATTGAAATTGAAAAGTTTGAATACAAGGGGCCCCCAAAAAATATTTGGCCTAGCTTCTTCTGATACCTTAATCGGGCCCTGATTGTATGTTCTGTTTGGCGATGTCTTAGAAAGAAAGAAAGGGAGATTAAAATTTTCGAAATTGAAGCCTTAAAAAAAAAGTAGTTTTGGTCAATTATTGGTGGAGGTAGAAAAAGGTGACGAGAAGGCCCTCCGGGAGAAGGTTTTCAAAGCTGAAGTCTTCAGGAAAGTTTTGGTTAAACGGGCAAGTTCAGGTTACCAACCTTTTTTTTTTTTTTTTTTTTTTTCAGAATTGAAATCAGTTAGTTGTCTTTAGTGACGTATGAACACAACAAAAATAACAAAATTCCAGAAAGGAAACTATTTTTTTCGACTTTTTCTTGCTGCCGTTAAAATTCCCGAATTTTGTTTTTGTATGAAAAAAAAATTTACCAACAAAACCCAAGTAGCATCAACTCATCGGATTTTGCTCGGCCAATCAACAAACTCCTCGGAAACTGATCCTGTAACGCACGATGACATCGTTCCGATCAGTATCCGAGCACGGTTTTCGATGAGCTACTTTTCATCGGAAAACGATACCCTTCCGATCAAGTTTCCCGATGAAATTTCTCGGCACGGGACTGTTCTGCTCGTAAATTGCTCCAAATCTCATCGTATTCTCATCGGATTTTGCTGCTCGGATTCTGCTTGGCCGATGAGACATATTGGATCATCGGCCGATGAGAATTTCATCGGGTTTCGATGAATGGCCGATCAGCGGCCGATGAGATGATGCTGCTAGGGAATGCTTTTGAAAATATCATTTAAAATGATATTTTATTTCTGTTAAACAAAAGAAGTGACCTAAAAATATGAATAAAAATCTGCCAAAAAAAGAACAAAAGAAAAAGAAAAAGATAAATAACTCTGAAAAAACTCTAAAAATAGAAAAGTAAATTAAAAATAAATCATTTCTAAACTACATTCTTGCCCGAATATGAAAAATACATTACCCACAGGAAAAGAGCAATTCAAAATTTCACTCAATATTCAAAACAATTTTTTAAATAAAAATACATGATTTTATGAAATGCAAATGCGTGTAGAGAAATCCACTTTTTAAACGAGAATCAAATATTCAAAAGCTGTGCAAATAAGACTTATTGAGGGAAAAAAGATGTCACAGGTAGCTAACTTTTCAACCAGGCAAAATGTAAGAATTTTAGAACACAAAATTAACAGAAAGTCACAGAACACACATTATTCATGCGGGTTTTTTTATTTATTTATTTATTTATTTATTTTTTTTTCTGAGGGGTGGCAATCAAAAGCTGCTTATTTTCTTGATCGCAGTTAATGTCTAATACGTTTGTAGTTAAAAAAGACATATAGTTTTTGTGATGGGTTGCCACTCAAGAAATCATAGCTGCAATAAAAATATAAATTAGTTTTAAACAATAAGACGAGAAGTATAAGTCGGTTCCTACGAAGCCCTTAAAATTCAAAATAATGTTCATTATAATGTTTGAAACGAATAAAAAACACGGAAGGGTAAACTGAAAAACGAGGTTACAACTTTTAGAAACATAGAATAAGCACTTGGCTGCTACTCTTCATTGCAAAAACTTTTGATTTTTCGAAAACTATACTTAAATTTAATTTCATTTATTTGTCATTATTATTATTATAAAGTTCTACTGAAGCATTTCATCAACTATTTTCATTTCAATCCCCGCATATGTCATCCGGCAGAAAGAAAAGTTTATTCTCCAACAAACAGACTTACCTCAGCCAAAATAAAACAAATTCCGCTGCTGTCCATCAACCCGGTGTCTGTTATCTTGAGGAGGATTGTTTACTGAACAGGTCCCCCGACACGGCCCCAACCCACCTGCCCCTTCTCACGTGACTCTTTAATTATTCAGTAGGCACCGCATTCAATAACCGACACGGGTGTCGTGCGAACACACCCCCTCGCGTTGACTGAGGCGACGATGGAACGTTTTTGTCTTCACACTTGATTACAAAGAAAAATAATGTTTACCGCCGAATTAAGGTCATAGCCGGCTCAGTTTTAAAGGGAAAAATCAACCGAATTGTTTTGGCGGGAGAGTAATGGTAAAACAAGAATGAAATTGTTTCTCATGCAAATGTTCAGTTTGTCACAGAAGTTTTTAAAAAAATAGATGTTTCAAATACGTAAATAGGACGAATATGTCGGCACTTTTGCAATGTTGCTCAGACAGTCACTAATTGGCAAAGAGAGAGAGAGAGAGAGAGAGAGAGAGAAATGAAGCAAAAGAGAAAAATATTTTTGAAAACAAAAAATTGAACCGACTTCAGAACTTTTTACTCGGCAAGTGCTCTAAAAAGTAAAAAATAATTTTATTCCTTGAACACCATCGATACTACATTTAAACGTAAGTTTTGAAGTTGGTGCAAAAACACTAAATAGAATCATACGAAACTATAATTCAACTATAAATAAAAATTTCAATGAATCCAGGTTCTTTAATCGCATTCGCATACACTACATTGACAACCACATGTTTATGTAATGGTACAAACATTCAGTTCTTAATTTTCAATGATTTTTTTCTCTGAAAAATATTGGCAAAATGTAGTTAAACATCATTTCTGTACCTCAGAACCAGACTAACGTAAGTCCATTTTCGTCATTTTTCGGTAGAGGGGAAAAACGATGTATTCGACAATCGTTTTTCCCCTCTACCGAAAAATAACGAAAATAGACTTACGTTAGTCTGGTTCTGAGGTACAGATTTTACCTGTAGTTTTTGCACCGACTTCAAAACTTACGTTTAAATGTAGTATCGATGCTGTTCAAAGAATAAAATTTTTTTAAAAAAAGGAAAAAAAAACCATAACATCTAACTAGCATCCAACTCGTCACTGTAAAAAAAAAATGTGTAATGTTACCATTAATTATGGGTGTAACGTTACACAACTGCTGGAGTAAGCTGTTCCGATTTGAAGAAAGCTAATTGTTGGAGGAAAATTTTACGTACCCTCTGTAAAATTTCAACAAACGTTAAAATGACTGGTGCTTTGTTCAAAGCGCATGCGAAAAAACAAACATCGGAGCAGAGCTCTTGAAGTCATATGAACGTAACCAAGATGTGCCTCAACGGCAGAGTGGAGAGACGCGCGTGCTTTGAGAGCTCTCTGTACGCGGTTAGTTCGGGGTTCGATCCTGTCGTTTGTAATTAAAACAATTTCGAATTTTGCACTGTAAAAAATGAATGTTGTTTCTAAAATATATTACAATTAATTTAATAGTAATGCACTGTAAAAATTGGTGATTTTACAGTGATAAACTGTAAAATTTCTACTTTTACAGTACTAAACTGTAAAATTGCCAATTTTATAGTAATAAACTGCAAAAGTGCTAATTTAACAGTTTATTACCGTGCATTTTCCAGTTTTAAACTGGAACCTCTGCTGCCAGTATTATACCTTTTTTTTACAGTATAATAGAGCTAAATTTTACGGCAATAAACTGTAGAATTTCTAACTTTACAGTAAGAAACTGTAAAATTGCTAGTTTTACAGTTTATTACTGTTTATTTTACAGTTTTACATTGGAACCTCGGCTGCCAGTATTATACTTTAAAAACAACAGTTCATTTTTTGCAGTGTGTGTAAAGTTGATTGGTAGTGGGAAAGCATGAATCAAAAACGAATAACTAAAAGTAATCTTCCAGTTTGATGAATACTCTTTTTTCTTCTTTCTTTTGACAGAGAATTATATTTTAACGCTACGCACAGAAACTGGTGAAACGTTACGCTATAGTTACATGACCATGGTGTAAATTCCTTGTTCAAAAGTAATTAAAGACGCCTACAGCCTGCGGTTTTTTCCTTTCTTTCTCTCTCTCTCCTTTTCTTTTAATTTTTATTTTAAAAACTTATGGAGTGGATTCCACATTGTCGAGGTCAGTCTAAAATTACATTTTTTGGATTTCAAATTTTGAAAATTTCCACTGGAGAGCCCCTCGATTTCCCTTTTCCTAACACAATCGGAAACATCTGAAATCAGTCTTTGAATTTCATGGTAAAATTTAGCTGAGAGAGAGAGAGAGAGAGTTTCTAAACCTCAGCCCTCGCCGAACGTCATAAAGAATGACCTACAATTTCACTTTTTAGACAGTTTCAAAAATTAAGGGAGGTAGGGCAGGCCGATCAGAGAGCTACTAACACTTAAGCTTAACTTCATTTTCAAAAATTCATAGCATCTCGTTAAAAATTGCAGCAACCGCTACATAATAATTAAAACACTTTTAGAAGACATTTGTAATCATTGCAAACAAACGAAAAACAAGATTTTTCTTATGAGTTCTGCATCCGGTTTTTCGATAAATTGAAATGGAAAAATGTGCCCCGACATAATAAATGAACTGCTCAGATAGTCTAAGATCCCACTAGGGTTGACCTATCCTCATCGAGTTTCCTAAAATTATTAACGTGAATGAAGAGTAAAAGTTGTGAATAAAACGATAAAGTAAAAGTTTCTACCTGTTTCAGATCCCTAATCAGGATTATCAGCAGGGGCGGATGGGGCCGGCGGGCAGCCGGGCATTTTCCCGGTGGGCCGCTTGTGTTTCGGCCGGTCGGCCGGGCTAAATTTTACAACTTGTGGCGTTTTTTTTTTTTTTTTTTTTCATTTTTTTAGTCGGCCGGCCGGCCGGTCTAAATTTTAAAACTTGTGGCGTTCTTTTTTTTTTTAGTCGGCCGGACGGCCGGTCTAATTTCAAAACTTGTGGCGTTTTTTTTTTTCTTTTTTTAGTCGGCCGGACGGCCGGTCTAATTTCAAAACTTGTGGTGTTATTTTTTTTCTTTTTTTAGTCGGCCGGACGGCCGGTCTAAATTTTAAAACTTGTGGCCGCCTACTCCACTGATGGTGCGGCGAACATGCAAGGGAGTTACAATGGGTTTGTTTCACACATGAGAAAACAAGAACCTGAACACGTTTATGAATGGTGCCATAGCCACATTTTAAATTTAGTATTAACAGATGCCACGCAGTGAATATAGAAGCAGCAACCTTCTTCTCGATATTAAATTTAGCAGCTGTTTTTTTCAAGGATTCTCACAAACGAATGGACGTGTGGTGTAATATTGTGAAAAGCAATAAAACACTTAAAGTAATAGGTGAAACACGCTGGTGGGCCAAAGAATATGCCCTAAAACGAATTTTTGGATTCTATGACGACCCAAGCGATTCTCTATATGTTGAACTTCTTCTGGCTTTAAATCAGATAGAAAATTGCCAACAAATTAACTGCGACAGTAGAGCTACTACCAAAAATTTAAAAGATCAGTTTACCAAGTTTTCAACCATTCTTTTGTTGCAAATATATTTAAGAGTTTTTAAAATCACGGGCCCCATTTCAACAATATTATTCAAGCTTCCCAAAATTTTGTTGAAAATTGTTCAAATAAGCTAGAAAATGAAAATGAGAATGACATCTACATTGAAAATGAATTGAGTAGTAAAAGAAGGCGGAAAATTAAGAAAATGAGTGGAGAAATAACAAGCGACGAAAAACCTTTAAATAAATATGAGCGTTTTAAAATTGAAGTTTTTAATGTGATTATGGATAGCGTAGTGAATGTGATAGAAACCAGGTTTTTAAAAAATTTAGAGTTAGGCCGAAGCTTGTCGTTTCTCTCAGTAGATACTTTTTCTTCAACTGAGAAACCTTTAGTTCCAAAAACATCTTATGAGTACTTATCTAAAAAAATTGCAAAATTTAATGAAGCTGCAACTCTAGAACGACTAGAAGAATACACTAACTTCGCTCAAAATTGGCCTAAACTTAGAAAAATTATTAAAAATCAATATGAAATATATGAGTCGCAAGAGCAAGAAAACAGTGATGATGAAAAAGAATCAGACTATGAAATTGATGAAAAGCTTGCTTCCATTTCTTGCAAAAACTCAAAATTGCGTTAATGCTGTTATAAAGTACTCATTAAGTACAACTTGTTCAAAGATTGTTATTCAGCTTTAACTACTGCATATCAATATTTGTTAACGCTACCTATTACTCAAGTGGCTTGCGAAAGAAGTTTCTTCAGTTTAAAGCTCATAAAACTAGCTTACGTAATACTTTAGCTGATGAACAGCTAGAGTTATTTATGCTCATGAAAATAGAAAAAGATTCTTTACAAAATATTGATAATGAAGCAGTGATTGACAACATTGCTCCAAAAAACGAAATTCTAAAAAAAGAGTTATTACATTGATGTTGTCATATTTCTAAGCTACAGTGCACTTTTTAAAACAATTTCTTCCTTCAAAAGCTTTTTCTCAAATTTAAGTCTTAGTTTTGTCGCCACTCTGTGAATCAGAAGTGTTATTTCTTAGTTTTACACATTCAATTATAGAACCTGTATTATCTTTAAAAGTATGCCCATTTTGTATAGTATATGTATAAGTAGTTTCTTCATTTTTAATGCAAAATATTGCTTTCCAATGTCATTAAAATGTCATAATTTTTTATTTTTTCCCCGATGCAGCTTTTTGAGTTAATCAAAGTGAACAATTTGCTGGTAGTTTTTTAATTATGTATAATTAACAGTTTTGCATTTAAAGCTAAGGAAGTTCCCTCACGGCTTGAATTAAAATGTTCGTCACTGTGAAAATTCCTGTCTTCACTTTAAAAAATTACTTACGTAACATTTTTTTAAGTTGAAAAAAAGAAAAAGGTAATAATTTAGTTTGTATATATTATTTGCATGTGTGCTTCATATTCATTAAAGTAATAATTGTAAATAAATATTATAAAATACGTATGTTAATGTCATATATAGTCAGTTTCTGAAAAGTATGGATATTTTGAGGTTCGTCATCGCTAAATTTTCACTGAATTAGATTTGTTTTTAGTACGCTACGCACAATTGTTGTTAAATATTGTAAAGCTAGTTCAATATTAAGTTTTTTTCATTTTTATACACATGCTACTTAATTAATTACTTACAATACAGTTTGTCATCATGTTCTTAGTTTCTGAAAAGTTTGTAAGTAACTTTTCCGATCGGAATGAAAAGTTTGAGAATAAATACAAGTTTAGAAATCGATCAATGTTACATTTCAAAATTTCCCTCTTTTTCATGGAATTCTATGTTCTCTTTTTTTCTTTAGAAAACAGTACGCGCTTGAAGGTGTATTAAATATTGCACCTTTTTTCAATGCTGAACAATCTATGTTTTACAAATGTGCATACATTGTTGAACTGCTTATTTAATTCACATAAAACTATAACATTTGTACATCCTAAAATGTGTTGTCACTATATTTAATTGTTGTATATGAATAAACTCGAACTAGATATAAAAAAAAAGTAAGTCAATTGAGACTCAGTTTAATCTTTCTGTCTTCACTTTCGTTTTACTAAGCAGCCTTTTAAGTTGACGAATGAATCAGTGGCGTATATAGGATTTTATTTCGGAGGGGGCCCATATAATCAAGCGTAGCCCCCCCCCACCTTTCTCTTTTTTTTTTGCTATTACTATAAGACAGGTAGACATTTTCAAATTGAATTAAAAATTGTAATTTTTAGAAAAGGTAGAAAATTACGAAATTTTAGATTCCGTTCAAAATTTTTTTCAAAATTGAAATTATTTATGCTACCTTTGATGACGTTGAAGGATCAAGACTCCTCTGGGAAACTTATTGAAACTTAAATTCTAAACACGCGATTTCAGGCTATCTTTAGTGACGTTAAAGGAATTGAGAAGACTCGGGGCATCTCTTCTGAAATATTTTGACACTGAAGCATGATAGAGTAAAAGAAAAGAAGATGAGTTTTTTTTTTTTTTTGAACTGAAGTCTCGTTTAAGTTATCTTTGGGGAGTAAAAGTTCTAAGACCCTCCCCGAAAGATTTTCGCGATATAAATGCGCAATTTCGCGTTCTCTTTGGAGACGCTAGACACAAAAAGTGGTTAGGAGATCTCCCTCCGAAATTTTTCAAAATTGAAACCTTAAGCCATCTTTACTTTAGACCATCTCTGGTAGTAACGTTAGCAAGGACTCTCCCCCGAAATGTTTCGAAATTAATATGTTTTAAAAACATTTTTATCTAGGTTATATTTAATACCGTCAATAGAAGAGGCAGGATTGGGGCGCTGTGCCCGAAATTTTGCGGCAGTGAAGCTTCAAGAATGCTATTTTAAGCTCTATTTTTTGAAACTGAAGGTTCAAAATTTTACTTTTAGCAGAGGTGCCCATTACCCCTAAGAGCAAAAACTTATCATCCAAGAATTCCACGAAGATGCCTCTAAAAACGAGAGCCACATGTGAAAGAAAAAGAAAACAAAAAACTTTAAAAACGCCCCTTAAAAATAATTCAATAGCGCCGCTTACGCCATGATTCTTGATAGGAACAACAACAACTGCTTTTAGGCTTTGTCTGACAACATTTAGGATAATAAAAGGGTTTAGGGACTCTTCCGGAAATTTTTGGGAATATAGAGACTGTAATTCAGGAGCTCTCTCTCTTTTCAAAAAACACATTTTAGAGCTAAAGACTCTAGAAAAGTAAGGAGGATATCAACTACCGTTAACTGTTTGAATTTTAAATCTCTAAAATGCCATTTGAGGCAATGTTTGATCAAGGTATTGAAGAAGCGGGAAAAGAACTCTCTTCCGAAAATTTTTGGATATTGAAGTCTTGAAACTGCGATTAAACTACACGTTGTAAAAACGAAATTTTAAGATCTCTTTGGACTATTTAAGGGGGGGTCATGAGCCTTCTTTGAATTCATGCTTGGCGGATATACGGGCCTCGACTTCCTACCTGAAACTAGCCCCTGAAAAGTACTCTATTCTTTAATTTCACCACTGGTAAAGAAATTGAAAATTACGTGCCCCTTCTAGCTCGGCCAGCTTGAACTTCTACCTCTTTTCGATTTTTTTTTTCTTTTTTTTTTTGTTTTGTTCAGCTGAAAGCTTGGAAATTATTTGTGAAAAAACTAAAACCGAAAATGAGTGCACTTTATTTTAAATTTCTTATTGGGAGGAATACTTACACTTTATTCTAAATTTCTTGCCGAGGCGGAATGATTGCACTTTATTTTAAATTTATTGAGTGTAGCATTACTTTAAAGACTCTTATTTCCTGGCTAACTAGAAAAACAGGGGGAATGAGAAGAAAGAGAGAAACGTAATTTGCTGACTAATAATCAACACCTGTTGAATATTTTTCATTTAAAGATTTCTATTCAAAATGATTAGGATTTTTTCTGTGCGTTTTCTAATTGAAATATCTTCATTTTCCCAAGACACGTTCTTTTTTCTCTCGAGTAAATCGCTAGGGCTCCCTGACCCTCTTGGGTTGCACTAGAGCCGCTATATATACTGCCTGGTGTCATCTAACGAATTATTATTAGTAATAATTATTTATTTAGTTAAGTATTTCAAGCTAAAAGTATGTAAATAATTTTAGAGTAAACTTAAACCGAATAATAATAACTACCTATTAAAAAAACGATTTTTTTCGGGGGGGGGAGGGGTATAGGAGGGAAAGACCCTCTGGAGCTTATATACACCTTTGAAACCTTATATACACCTTTGAAAACAATGTTAATAGAGAGTGGGCTTTTTTCTTAAGGTTTTTTTTTTTTTTAAGCAAACACGAACCGAACACCTACTTTTGAAAAAATCTTTCTCGATTTCGGGGGGGGGGGGCGGGCCCCCTCGGCCCCCCTTAAATACGCCCTTGGAATGAATAATCCGTTTCAAAGTTCATCTTTTTTACTTTATGAATTTCCTTTAACTACTTCGTTATTAAAATTAAATCAGAAACTGTACGTTTTAAAACATGTGATCGTTATGTTATTAGTTCCTAAAAAGTATGCTAATAACGGATTTACTTTTAGTAGTGGAGGGGGGGGGGAGGGATACATTTCTGCATAAATGTAAATTTAAAGATCGATCAGTGTTGAATTTCTAACTCTCCCCATTTTCACATAATTATATGTTGCCCCAGTTAAGGTCTCAAATATATACGAAACACCATAGCTTTATTTCAATCCCGTGTATATATTCAGTTGAGTGTAAGAAATTTCAAATTCAATGTCTTCCTTCAAGCTTTTGAAATTTACGTTAAAAATGGATTTACTTTCTATGCATCAAAAGATTTTGTATAAATGATTATGAAGAGCTAGATCAGTGTTCAAGTTCCATTAGTTGATCTTTGTCACAATTTTTCTTACGAGAAGCAGTACGCGATTGAATGCGTAGTAATAGTGTACCATTATTTCAATGTTCAATTACTTATTTATATTTATGTATAATCGGAGTAGCTGTAAGTATTAAAAATTTGTAGTAGTAAATTCTTTGAATTTGTATACGCATAGTGATTTTATATTAAAGAGAAAAAAATGTTTGGTTTGTGTGTAAATTTGCATGTTTATCATTTAAATTTTTAAATGATATTGTTTATTAGGGAGAGTGTTAAATATGTGCTACTTGACATTGTTTTTATTCCTGAGGAAGCATGTGCAAATAATGCGATTGACTTTTTTATACGGGAAAGTTTTTTAGCGAGCCGCTATAGCGGGGAGTAGTTTTTTGAAACCGGTTTCGCTAAAACTTTCCTCCCTCCTTTAAATGCGAGCCGCCTTGGCGGCGAGTAATTTGTTTTAAGTTTCCTTACTACTTTAAAGGCGAGTCGCCTTGGCGGCGAGACTTTCCTCGCTACTTTAAAGGCGAGCTGCCTTGGCGGTTATATATCATTACTGAAACTTTCCTCGCTACTTTAAAGGCGAGCTGCCTTGGCGGTTTTTATCATTATATACCGCCTTGACGGCGAGTAGTTTATTTAAATTTTCATCACTACTTTGAAGCCCGTGCAACGCCGGGCCCCACAGCTAGTATATATATATATATATATATATATATATATATATATATATATATATATATATCAGGGGCCGGTCTGTGATAAATGCCCGGGCCGGTGCGGGGTGCTCCATCCGTGGCTGGAGAGGGGTATATTTTGCTTTTCGAAATCAGCTCTAAGTGCTAAAAAGGTATGATTGACATAATTTTCAGTCTCAGATAATCAAGAGACAGATGCGAGAATGCCGATGTCGATGTACGGGAAAGTAGGCTCGTTTAGTTCTTGACAGAACTTCTTGTTTTAAATTGATATTTGAAAGAGCGAGAGAAGTTTAAGGTCTACATGAGTGGACCTTGATGCCAAATAGTTGAAAATTTAATAATTTTGAGTAATGCTACACGTTTTAAATTTGAAGCGTGTCAAATTAGCTCTTTGTGACAATAAAAACTGGTTGTTTATTCGCTTATGATGACACGAAACCATTTATGGTTATGAAATGATTGTGTTATCTAATATCTCAATATTAGATAACACAATCATTTCATAACCAAAAGGTTCATTCAACTCGATTGTGTTCGATTAGGTCAAACCTGATACACTTGAACCAGCAGCATGATAAGAAATTTACTTCTGGGTAAGGCAAAGCAAATTTATGGCTGCGCTATTGGAGGATACAATTGATCGTATTTGATTCGATCGAATTCTGTTAAGTGTTGAAATTTCTCCTCAAATCCAGTTTGAGTCTTCCGTTCAAAAAAACTTTTTAATGTTGCATCTTTTAACATTTTAAAAGTGATGTCCAACTCCTAAGAAAATAATACGCCTAGATTTCATTTAGCGAAGAGGAGAGGCTCACGTTTGTGAACATAAAGATTGAAGAGCACATTTTTTCCTGAAAATTGACTGTTGTTTCAATACCAACGTTCTTTTGACATTCTTCATCACCGACATTTTTTTCTTTTTTTTACCGCGTATTAGTTCTATTAATTAATTTTAAAATCAGTAATTAGAGTCAATCATTCAGGCTAACTTTAAAATACAATTTTTCTTATTTGACTATCCCACTCATATTTCAAGTCATATTTTTGGATCTAGTGTCAAAGAATAACTTCTAACCTATTGCATGGTATAATCCAAAATTAAGAAATAATAATTATTAAAACATTTGAAATGAATCAAAAGGTTTAAGTAGTGTTGATTCCATCGTTTGCTTATTTATTTTTTTATTTATTGTAACTTTTTAAATTATTTTATTTATTTATTGTAACTTTTTTAATTATTTTATTTATTTATTGTAACTTTTTTAATTATTTTATTTATTTATTTTCCTTCTTTCTTTCTTTATTTTTTTTTCTCTAATTTTATACTACCAAGGGCCGAATTCAAGTGAAACACCATTGCAATCGCTTCGAGGCGATCGCAATAGACCAAAATTTCAATCGCTACTGAAAGTCAAATTACGTTAGAATCGTATCTCGTAGCGATTGTAACGTTTCACTTGAATCCAAATTCGGGAATTTGCGACTGCAATGGTGAGTTGCGATCTTCTGTGTTTCACTTGAATTCCGTACTAAGGTGAACATTTCAATTCATATTAGTAATTCACTTTAAGAATTTTTTGGAGGACGATTCTCAAAACGAACCGTTTAAAAAAATTACGATTTACAAAACGGACTTTTCACAAAAATAAACATCTATTTCCACTCAAGCATTCTATTAAAATACCTAAAATTTATCTTCACCTTACTTTTCCTTCTAAACTTTTCGTTTGTGAATAAAGATACCCATACACAAAATTTTTGACTTTGACTTTGACCCAGTTTTTTTTTTACAAAATATCGGTTTGGATACTAGTACGTCAAATGCGTACATGATACTTGGCACAAGAAACGATCCCACGGAAGTTATATTTTTCACGGTCAACGGCATTTGCTCCGTCGAATCAATCAATCCAGCATTATCCGACTCACAATGACAGTCTTGTGTCAAAGCGGATTATATTTCGCCCTCACAATGGCAGATTTGCTCTAAAACAGAGGGCTCATTCAAAAAGCTGTTCTTTTCCAAACGGTTTTTATGAAGTTGAACACAGACTGTGGTCTAGAAAACAGGAAGAAAATTGACATCGAATTTTTTTTGGATAGAACAAGAAAAGTTTATTCAATTGCTAACAAACATATAACTCAGCACATCCTGATTTTTCGAACGAAGTGTTTTAACTTTTTATCCCTGTTCCACTCTCCCTTTTTTTATTACCAAAGCTTTTCTACACCCCCCCCCCTTTCAGTTTTCGTAATAATTTGAGAAATGATATTGTGGTGTTACCTTTTTTTTATGGTTTCGAAAAATATTTCTATATTTTATATCAAGTAGATTCATGCTCAAAAACATTATTCTAGTATGAGTATATAGCTTTACAGTAGACAAATCGAACAAAATTACAAAATAAATGTTCAGAATACATTAGTAAATATTAC
This sequence comes from Uloborus plumipes, assembly GCA_038373865.1. Taxonomy (NCBI): domain Eukaryota; kingdom Metazoa; phylum Arthropoda; class Arachnida; order Araneae; family Uloboridae; genus Uloborus; species Uloborus plumipes. The sequence goes on from JAXGGA010007007.1 coordinate 60,147, forward strand.
TACAATATCGAGGCGATGGGCGAGCTTGCTTATGAGCACAACTTAGCTCTGAATAGAAACCAAGCATATTTACTTAGTGTTGCTAATCGGTCAATATTAACTCCATTCATTCACACATTGAAATATTTGCTCTTAAGCTACTGCAATACATTATTAAAAACACAAAATTTACATAGAAGGGGTTATATGACAAAACAGAAATTGCGAGTAATTAAAGCTCAAAGTTTTATTGTTGCAGTTCTTGTAGTTTTTTTGTTTTCTTGTTTTGTCGTTAGTGTGTGTATGAAATTGGTCTAATGATATCTACTTTTTAATGTATCAAGTTTTATTTGCTTACCTATATTTATTTCTTACCATTTTTCAGTGTTCATATTTTTTAATGTAACATAGCCCCTTCATCCTCCAAGCCCTTCATTTGGGTTTCTTCAAGCGTTCAAAATCTTATGAAGGGAGTTGGGACTGAAACCCTTTCTGTCTACGCTTGCTTAAAACATTTTTCAGAAGAATATCATCAGGTCTACTAAAACGATCTCTTAGTTTATCACAACCCGTGTGTAAAGATCTCTAATCTCATCTTATCGAGGCACATTTGCCAAAACTTTGAAAGACTAATCACTAAGTTGAAGAAGCTGCCAGTTAAGGTCTAGGAGTGAAGAGATTGTTAATTGACAATCATTGCGAGTTCGTCTTCTTCTAAGCGAATCTTTGTTTCCTCCTTGCGGCTCATTTGATTGTTGTCTGATCCTTCAACAGTTGCAATAAACTATCCTGCTGAACAGTTTTAGTTGAGCTGTTCTTCCAATACAACTAAGAACTACGGAGCCCAATCTGGTTAAACAGGCAACCGGAAAATGTGTGCCAATTCTTGGAAAAACATGCCATATTGTCAGTAACAAAATTTTCTCATGAATCAAACTTCATAAAATCTGGTCTATTACAACCAATTTTAGTATAATTTGAATTTCAGCACAAACATGGATAAATTCAATTTGCTTCAATAAAACACCGCAAAATCCAACTATCTGATCATAGGAATCTCAGCTTTCTTTTGTGTGTTCTTGAACACAAATTATGCATGTGCATTAGTGCTAATATTCAAAGAATAAATTTTCTATCAAAACAACAACTATTTCAAAGTCCTAAAAACAGCTCAAGGTCTCGTGCTGCTCAATCAGAATTCTAATGCTAGTGTTGAGTAAATACGGTCCCATATAAAAATTTTATACAATGTAAGAATAACTTTGACCTAAGGGTTTTGCGAGCACGGGGGGGGGGAGGCAACGCTCGATTTTGAATCATTGGTTTTAGTTCATCACACTTGTGTGATACCTTATATACAATATACAAGTATGGACTGTTAGACTGTTACGAGCAAACCCCCTCACCCTCAGAAGGTAACTTTTGGCGGCGCTTTGATCGATGTTTAATTTCTTTACTTATTTCATCGTATGTACAAAGGATAAATAAACCAGACATGTTTATGGGTGATTCTACGCTATTTGAATTCAGACGGTCAATGGAAAAACTTCATGTAAAACTGATTTTATTTATGTTTTTGTATGCTTAAGCATTACAGACTATTTATTCTTTTAGCATTACAGACTATTAGATCTTTTATATGGACCACCCAATTCATTCACTACAATTATTTTATTTTATCATTTATAGTTGAAAATAGTCATAAATGTATACTCCCCTGGCCTGTCCAAATACTAGTTTTTATATAAACATGTTCGACGTTCAATTTTTGCTAACTTGGCATAATGTTTTTTTTTTGCCATAATCATACACTTACATTAACAGAGAAACATATTTCATCAGTAAACATTGAAAAAATATTTATTATTATTTAAAAAAAATACACTTTTCAACGGGCCATATCAACAGTGTCAACCTTACCTGGCGAACTTCAAAGACTGAAATTTCGCATTAAAAAAGCGTAAGGATGATGTTGATTGCGAATAACCAATGTAATACTGAGTAAAGTTAAAAGCAAGCTAAGAGTTTTTAAAAAAACTCGAATATTATTGCATCGGTTCTCGTTGAAAGTACCTAAAAGCGTACTGCGCCAGTCGCTGTAGTATTTCCTTTGGTAAGTTAAAACTTTTTATATTTCATCGCTACATAAGTGTGCGTATGTATAATGTAATGCTTATTATGTGCAGACATCACGGTTTACGTGAAGTTCTGGTAAGAAGAACGCGTGATGTTGTTTTTATAGGTAATGTGTGATTTTGTCACTTCTCTGGCGTCATCCCCCTGGCAGTTTTGTTCCAAAAAGGGTAAATATACATTAAAACTGTGTCATAAGCATAATTAATTTTATTTTTAATCTCAATTGCCCCTGTGAAAGCAATTTGAATGAACGTAAATAATGCAGGAAGTATTTTTATTTGTGATCTGCGGTGCAACTTATATGCAACATGTCGTGTTTTCAAGATTAATTATTTTTATTTTATTACAATGCGAAAATTTTTTTTGAATACAGGTCTTATAGAAATGAGTCCGTACTATGATTTTACACCGAAAAATAAGTGAAATAATAGTAAATCAAACCAGAATTCTGCCAATAGTGTCACTCCCCTGGCAACACATTTTCCCCTGGTATCGATAAACCCTCCAAAAATTGAAATTTCGTCTGGCCCTTACCACTACAATCATAAAAATAGCGGCTACTAGTGATATAATGAGCGTGAAATTCAACAGATTATTTTTTCTTTGGGGACACAAAAAATGCATTGACCGTAGAATCACCCTTATACACATGTGTACAGTGCACACAAATCATGCTTTCTCATTGTTTTTAACCTATGCGGCTAACGCTCTATTATGTACCTGGTGTTCTATTGATGCTTCTTCTACTATTTTCATTTGCTTCCCGAAAATTACTTCTTGGGTCATTTTCAAAATTTGCTTACATTTGCTGTCCGGAGGCTAAAAAGACGATTTTGAAGCATAACCTATATTTTAAATTTAATGCGAACAATTATTTTCTGCAAGAAATACCCCCAAAAAATTCTATCACTCAAAACATTATTGAAATTTATTTATTTATTTTTATATAAGTCTTTAAAAATGAGAATCAAGGCAAAAACGCTTGTCCATTTCCAATTTTCGCAAGTTCAACTTTTTTTTTATATACTTAATTGTATAAAAAAGTATGTACAACAAATTATTTTTACATATCGACTATTAGTATATGATATTTATAATAAATATTGACAATAGTAATTTTTTTAATTAAGAAATCTATGAATATATTTTATCCGGCAGTTCTTGTCAAGTCCGTTACCCTAAGATTATTTTACCTAAAAAAGGTATTTATTGCAGTCAAAAGATGGTAACACGTATTCAGTTAACTTAACTAACTAGTGACGTAACTTTTTCGTACCATTTTGTTTTCCTGAGTTGAGAAGTATTGCTGTGGCGTTTCGCACAAGATTTCTTCCAGGTGCGTATTTTTATTCTTTGTCAAGTCTGTTACCAAAGATTTTAGTATTAATTTTTACTTTTTCTCAACTTTTACCCCGAAATATTGTTTATTATACAACTCTAAGAAAATGCATATCGTTGTTCAATCTTTAAATTCGACAACCTAGCCATAATTTGACATTTTGGTTGAAATGTCAAGTCCGTTACTGGTCAAATCCGTTACCATACTGTTTTCGATCAATATTTTAACAATGACAAACATCATTTCAAGCTTCAGGGAGGCAAATAATTTCAATTGAAGTTGGTTCTAGGAGCTATGATATAGTTTAAAAGTGAAATTTCATATTGATTTTGTATGGTAACGGACGACAATTTTCCTTGCAACTTAAAGTTTTACAACAGCATTTGAATACTTAATTATGCATCAAAGTGTACAACCAATTGCTTTTTCACACACCTAAAATATGTGACAAAACATTTGTTAGTGATTCCAAAAGAAAATAGCAAGTAAAAAAATTACTTATAAATTCTGAAATGTAAGCATATGGTGAAAATGACCCTCTTCTGGCCGATTTTCTAAAAAGGAAAAATCAGTCCACCACTGTGCAAACTGTGACCTTCAACTTCGCAACTAAAAGCCAGAAGTGCAGAATCATATCGTTGGCACCACGCTAAAATTACGAACATGAAAAATGGCACTTTTCAGGAGAGCCAAAGCACAGAATATAATTTTTTCCCACCTGACGCGTTTGGTTATTTTCAATTTTTAAATTTTTATAGATATTTTTAAGTATAAAACTATCGTTCGAAGGTATCATTTAAATTTTAATTATTTGTAAAATTATCAATAATAATTGTTTAAAAATATTCGCTACTTTACCAAAATGGACATTTTTGGTCGAAAGTCACTGAATTGAAGGTAAAGTATCGAACATGAAATTTTAGAGATTCGATAGTTTGCAATGAAGTTTCATGCCATTCATTTTCGATACTTTACATCTAGGATACAAAATTGCTATAAAAATTAATAATAATGGATGAAAAGATTTAAAAAAAACCCCTTTGTTTTACTAAGAAAAACTGTTATTGAACACAAGATAAGGCAATAAATCCTTAAAAATATAAATTTTTTATTTGTTTAACTGAGTAAATAGTTGAATATCATATTCGTAAATATAGCATAACTTAATCGGGCAAAGCTTTGAAAAATAACATTGGCTTACGACTATCTAACACAGCGGTTCCCAACCTTTTCAGCTATGCGGCCCACTAATTTTAGGGAAAAAATTTGGAGGCCCACTACTTGACGACAATACAAGTAAAACTTCTAATGACAAACAGACATCTATATTTATAAAAATCATATGCACATACTTCAATAATTAAGAGAAACTGAACAAGATTTTAACTTTTTTTTTTATTAAACGAATACAACTTTATTGTTTCCACATAGAAGGAAACCCTTCAAAAACAAATATTTAAAGTGAAAAGATTCTCAAAGGGATTTTTGACACTGTCTACTGCTCATGAGCACATCAATATCTAGATTGAAATTCGATAATTTCAGCCTCAAATCACTCTCAACGTTCAATTTGTTTCTGTATTTATTTTTCAAAAATACTAATGTTGAAAAAGCTCGTTCACAAAGATAAGTGGTCGAAAATCCCATCAAGTGTCTCAGTGCAATTTTGGCAATAGCTGGGTAATCTTGCCGAACACTTATCCAGAACGGGACTAATGGCGTTGTTTTAAAAAGCGATTTTAAGGTCTGGTCGCATGACACTTCAATTAGCGAGTCTTCTTCACGGGAAGATAATCTCAATTTTGCCAGGTAATTTTCTTCAAAGGGATTTCTGATCCAGTGTATTTCATCCTCAATTTTAGGGAAGAATTTCCTAAGAAATATGAATATTATTATTTATTATTATTAGTTCTAAAGAACGTAATATTTGAAATATTTAACGCTTGTAGAAAAGTCATTTGTTCAAGAACAATAAT